>MOOZ01000340.1:493772-503878 GCA_002930495.1 Cecropterus lyciades
ACACCGAAAGAATTTTTCAAATCGGACCAGTAGTTCCTGAGATTAGCGCGTTCAAACAAACAAACAAACTCTTCAGCTTTATAATATTAGTATAGATTCAAAAAGATATAATGTAACAAAGCAGTGGTGAGATGCTTTAATGTGGTAAAGTGTACTGACAGGGGGGGTGAGCTGCGGCGTGGTGAGGGGAAGGGGGTGAGGTACGGCGAGGAGAGGAGCGATGACTGACTTTTAGCGGAGACGTCATTATTAAAAAAGAATTGGAAATATATTTTTAAGCGTTATAATAAAATATTTTTAAGTGTGTCGCTTAGGTACTTATGTATTTACGTTGATAAGAGAAATACAAATCTTATGAATATATAAAGTGTCGTTGTATATGAAAAACAACGATTGTTGGGGACAATAAAATAATGTCAAAACAAAGTTATCATAGTTTCCGGGAGGGAATCGAATTTAATTACGTAATGGATGTTACGAAGATACCTAAGCTAAAAGTATTTCTATATGGTATTTTCAACAAAATTAAAAAGAACATCGCAAATTAAGTATTTAATGTTGCTTTCTGAAGGATTGGGTGGTTATCACAAACTTTATTATTTTTAGTTTTAAAATGGCCTAAATATATAATTATGAAATACTTACATTGATTTATGCAAGTAATATTGGTAAATAGTAACAAAGTCAGAAGATCCTTTTCTGGTGTAACATCCTTATTTCGTTGCATTTGGTCTAATTCTTCGTATTCAAAATAAGGATAAAAAATGAATAGAAATAATGATTTTGCTGTTAAAATTAGCTCGTAATGATAGTCGAAGATTTCTTTCCATCTAAAACTTACACGTGCAAAAATAATAAGAAAATAACGATTTAGGAGCTATTCATTCAAAATTTTGTCATTATTTCAAAAGAATACACAAAACAGCATATTTGGTGAGAACCCAGAGTGATTAAATTAGTGATATAATTCATTAAATAAATATCAAATATTCGATTACTTATAATATGTTTACTTATAATTGGGTTGTAGGACATACATATACCTATATAAGCGTCTGGAAGTAAAACATTAAGTAATTGTCTCCAATATTATATGATTAAGTTTATAATAAACAGCCTTAGCCAAGTAGTATGAAAAACAGTGCGGGACGCCGGACGTCCGGGGTTTGAATCCGGGAGTCTGAGGTTCGAATCAATTATGTAACGTTTTAAAAATTAGTTACCGCTTGTTTTAATGGCCAAGAAAAATCGCCACATGAGAACTACCAAAAGACCTACATGTCTGAAGGATCGTAAAAATTCTTGTGAAGACTATAACCTAATTCTGTTCATTCAGATATGCGTAAGACTTATAGTCGTGACGACCCACGTGGTGGAGCGGTCACCATACCAGGCTGACACGCAGTGGGGTCCCGGGTTCGATCCCCGGCCAGACAGACATCTGAATGATGAGTTTAGTTTTCTGTTCTGGGTCTGGGTGTTTGTGTATTCGTCCTTGTGTGTCCCCACGGCATGGTCGGTCCCCATGGCACCCACGACACAGGAGAAAATCATACTGAGAGGTTAAGAGTTTAGTAATCGTTTAATCATATTGCTCATTTCGATTTGGTGATATTCACTCTGCCCAGTACCCGCGTACTTTAGATTAGCAATGCATTAATAAACCACATGAAATTACACAATCACACTTACACTTCGTGTAATTAAAATATGTCTGTGTAAACTTTATCTTTTTATTTTCTAGCATTCGTAGAAATAATTGGTGAAAGTTGGAAAACTAGTATCCATATATTATATTGTACGACATATTTATTATGAAGAAATTTATTATTTACACAGTATGATCCTTAAAGAAATATAGGTTCAGCAGGAAAGGTGAATTTAATGTTATAAACATTGTTTATCTTTCTTTAATGCTGTTAAATTGCATTAAAACAGTTTTATCTAATCAAGTACAACAACAACAATATTAGTAAAAAGAATGCAACATTACTTTAAATAAAAATACAAATTTAACCTAGGTATACAATACATGTCAGAAGCGAAACTTTTTTGGCAAATTAATTTTTAAATCTCGTTCATATTTATTCTATACTTATTTTTTTTACATTTTTATACTGATTATTTTATTTAAATATTAAACAATTACAATAACTGATATCTTAATTTTAACATTTTTTTTCCTATACGAACTATAATTAAAGTTAAAAACTATAAATAAAATAAAGGAGCCAAATCGCTGCCCCGTACTGCTGGAAGTGTACCCAAGACACTGGCACCATTATCTCTCTGGATTGCTAAACTTATTTGTTGGGCGAGGTAAGCTTCAGCTCTTGGGCCACCGGTGCGTCTATCAGACGCGAAGATAATTCTTTGTAAAAATGTTTCGCGTCCGGCCCACGTCACGGTCCCATAGTCTCGACTGCAAATGGCACAAACATGTAGCCCTGAGAAATGGCTGTATATTTGCGCCGAATCTGCGGAGGCCACAGCCACCGCAGATTCGGCCGCCGCACCAGCATGCACCGAAGTCGTTTGTAAGGGAGACCGGGGCTGAAAGTTCCGATTCTCAAATAACATGGAATTATATGACGAAAATGATAAGGTTTATTTTTGATATTTGAATCTATTACAGAATCTTAATCGGTCTCTCTAATAGCATAGTAATTTCTGCCAATATCTGAATAGTTTTTTTTTCAGGCATATTTTTGAAAAATTTCGGAAGGAAAAATTTCATCCCGCGTTGGGGCAAGTTGTTCCGTGTGTGGGGAAAATTGTGCTATTTGGATAATTGAATTAAAATATGAAAAGAATATAGGTTTATTTCGAATAAAACTATAATTTTTAAAGTTACATTAATTGTGTATTAATGTAATGCTATAAACTACAAATAAAACAACAACAAAACATTATTAGTTACATACTAGATGAACATTTTGCAATGGTTAACTAAAATTGAGATCTATTAGCTTATAAATCTCACTACCTTCATGTTTAATAATAATTTAGGATACAAAAACTCTAACTGGGAAGGATCCGCGAGATAAATACTTTTTATTACTAACCTTCAGATAAATGTTTCTTTTAAACTACAATAGAGATTCATCACGTTGAAAATCTTATCAGGTACATAACTGCACTTATTTGTACTAAATAACTAAGTAACCTCCATACTAACGTTTCATTAACAAGTGTAATGAAAAGTGAAATCACAATTCTAAACAAATAATAAAACTAAACTTCTAACGTACTTTTTTTTCAATTAGTACTGTAATAGTGAGGATATCAAATTATTTTTATTTTAGTGGAATTGCAGTGTATACAAATTATCGGTCTGGTTTTAAATAGTCATAATTAACTTTGGCAACTCTTATTCTCATTAAATTCTTCATTTGACTCACAGTTTGGACACACAAGTATAATATTCCTTTATACATCTAACATGTGCTCAATTATTACACATGCTATATTGTATCGACTTTTCTCTTGGAAGAGAATTTGAATATGAATCACAACAAATTATGCAGTACCATTCCAGATCCTCGTTACTATCACTCTTGCTTTCTTGTAATACTCTTGGTTTAGCCTTTTCTTGAGCTTTACCCTTTCCTTTTACCTTTTCTTTTCCCTTGCCTTTACCTTTTCCTTTAATATTGTTGTTTTCTTTTCCCTAGTTTGTAGTAATGTCTTCGTTCTTCTTTGCTTGTTCTTCAGTTAATGCATTTTTTTCTGGCTTGTCAGTCAAAACAGCCATCTTTCTTATACGGCGCTTTATAGCCGTCTGCAATCTTGGTGGTGCCTTTAAGGTGGTGCCTAAAAGTAAGAATTCGTTATGGTCGGAGGACGAAGTTCATTTGCCATTGCGCGATTTCATATTCATGATTTGATCAATATCATTTGACAATAATACGAATACCCAGTGTTCTAGCGACATCGAAGTGCGATTATCGGCCGTACCGACCTCAGGCACGCCGGGTTATCTCGTATGCATATGTAAACTGTGGAGTAACTGCTAATTAACGAGACACATGTAAGTTTCTTAAATCCGCATTCTAGTATGACGGGGTTTCAGGCTCAATATAGCTGCAGAGTTAATTCCTATACAAAACTAGGAATAATGGAATAACTAATCAGTGGAGGATTAATAGGCTCAGGAGATCAGGACATCTTCCAAAATCTAAAATCTTGTACTTAAGTTCAAGTGCGAAGTCTTGGGGAGGCAAAAAATTATGAAATAAGAACATCTAGCCCCCACTCAAATTTAAATCAATGCATTTACTTAAGTCCATCCAAGACCTTTTAGGGGGAGATTTTTTTTCGCTGAGCCGCCCTATTTTTGATTTAGTACCATGATTGCATTCTAGGATAAATTTTCTGTCATCTAAGACCACTTTTGGCATGTTAAACCCACAACCCAATAAAATCGTGGATCGGTCAGTTTTTAAATAATGTTTTAAATCCATATTAAATCTCCAATTTGATTCGACAAAATATTAGTTTAAGGCTACACGGGATTTTTCGCGAGAAATGAGAAATAATCTAATTCCATTTAATGCTGATTTCATGTATCTGGGTCAACCGTATCCTCTGTGTAATAGGAAGCAATATCATTTAACTTTTCGCGAAGTTCAGAGAACTTTTAAGCTTATCTTTGTTAATGATGTCGGCAACAGCAAGACAATTTACAAGTTTATTACGGAGCTAGATTGATATAAATTCATACATCCATACACATATATGTATTAGGGCTGTAACGAAGGACATTTTTTGAATATTCGCGAGTGTGAATGCGGATATATGGTGCGTCATTCGCGAATGCAAATTCAAATGCAAATATTCAGTTTTTTAAGCCAATTTTCTATGGCTTTGGGGAAAATTTCACACAGATTTTGCGAATGCGCATTTGCAGAAATATGCGAATATTCGCGAATGCGAATGCGAAAATTCTTTACATTTTTTCTATGTTTGTATAATAGTAGCAATAGTAGTACAAATCTCATACGAAACGATAAATGTACCTCGTGTCAGTACATAGCGTATTTTCAAAAAACATTATTTAGTGGACTGTAAATAATTATAAAAAAAATCTATAATTTCATCAATTTTTGTGTGTTTGCGTGTTTCATATTGCATTGAACCAAAACCATGTAATTTAATTTAAAGGATTGATAGTCCACTATCTTTTACCCGCGGCTCTGTCCACTTCGGTCATCTAATACGATAAAGAGTATCCTATGTATAAATTTAAGTCATAAACTACATGTGTGCTAAACTTCAGCCAAACAGGAACAGTAATGTGAAAGTGTTACGTACACACATCCTCACAAACTCTCGCCTTTTAAATATTAGTATGATACGTTGTATTATGTCCATATTTTGTTACATAGTGTTTTACATTTGTATTTTATTCATTCATTCATTTAATGATCAGGTTTTATTAAAATCCATCAACTGTATCAAAAGTTGTTAAAATTTGAGTTATCTTATATTTTTAAAGGCGAGTGTTACTATTAATTCAATTCATAATCATAGTTACATTATATCACTTTAGAAATGTAGAGTCAAAAGATAGAAAGGCTGAGGCTGGACTCTACATTCTATAGTTTATCTAGTTGCTAAGTCTATATATTTTACGGACTGTAACCTGTACTAATCAATGCTATTTTGGGCGATTTTGATACTAACAAGAACTTAATTAAAATGGATCGTCGACCGTGAAATCTATCGATTCGGTTTGAGTGTTTGCATATTGTTATACTGAATTCCGTTTATAATATATCAAGAAGCTTTGTAGTACTTTCTGATGAAACGGACGAAAATATAGCTAAAACAATAAATATATACGAGTATCTTTTCGTATAGTTGCTTAATTTATTCTTAGTTTATGGGACTGATTTCAGTGTCCCTAGTACAAGTTTAATGCGTTTCTTTAAAATATTCATTATTTACGTTTGCGCCCATCATTTCAAAGTACACTGCAAGGTATGGCTGAAAACGAAAATGTAAACATGCAATGCCCATACATTGACACAAAAAGTAAACAATGGACGTTTTCCCTGACGACAGAATGCTGAATTAAAATATAAATATATATATACTTACATTTTGTACATGTAATGTAAAATGAGCCACCTCAATGATATAAAATATATATACGTAAGTAAAATATAGATAAAAATGTAGAGTAGAAACATTTTTATCACAAACAAGATTGTTGCAATAATAATGGATAAAATATGTATTTTATAGTCGTGCTCGTGATAATTAACAAGGTTATAATAACATGTACGCATCTACGTAACAATCAAATAAATTAACTTGAGATGTCAATTTTCCAGTATTGTTTATTTTCGAAGATCGTGGAATGGCATTTAATTTAACGATTAAGAGAAGCAGACGACGGTACACGAACTTTATGTTTATGCATATTCTCTAAAAGGAGTTCTTATTCAACAAGAAATTATTAATGTTGAATAAATTTTAGGGGTCTGTACCCAAGTTGAAAGTAGTGATGGCTTAATGTTTGAAACTCAACTGAGGGTCCGAGCTGAGATTCGAAACCAGGCGTGCATCACAGGTTTTTTTTAAATCGTTTTCACTGCTTCACGGTGAAGGAACATTGTGAGGAAAGCTACAGACTGAGAGAACTCTCAGTCTGTAGCTTTCTTCGCAATGTTTTCTTTCACCTAAAAAAAGTTCTCAAAGGTGTGTGAAGTCTACTAATTCGCCTAAAACTATCTCATTCTGAGAGTTCATCCGTGCCCAGCAGTCTGTCAATTATGGGCTGAAGACGAAATCAAAAGCTATAAACGGTATCCTACTATTGAGTCTCAGCAGTCTGTCTATCTGTCACAGGACTACCGTAATAGATAGGCGCTTGAAATTCTTATAGATATTTTTGTGTATTAATATGGCGGGAGTAACAAATACTAAAAATAAAAACAAGTATATAAACAGGTTTATACACCCTACAAAAGTAATCGCTATTATTTGATTTATATATTGAACTGTTATAGGTCAAAACAATTCTTTTACACCCTTATAGCTGCTATCCTAACAAACACATAAAAAAAAACAATCTTCTAACATTTTTCTGTCATAATGCTGTATTGGATTATTTGCATAATTTATCTAAACTCGTATTTTTTCAACAAAGCTCGTTTTTAACGGTTTATGCAGGAAATTTGAATCAGCTAGGTAAATTTAGGAAGGATTTTTTATGGTTTAATGTAAACAAACACAAACTTTAAATAGAAAGTTATAATACCTAAATTTAGATACTATATAATAATATTATCTATCATTATAACCGTTTAATTAGTCTCCTGGGTAACATTTTATATTAAAATGACCCCCGTGGCGGAGCGGTCTCTGTACAGGTCTGACACGGAGTGGGTTCCGAGTTTAACCACGGCCAGATAGATATCTGACAGTTTAGTACTGGATTTTACGTATTAGTGTTTGTCTAAAACCCTAGTGTGGGGCTGTGAGTGTCGAAACCAAAGCGTTAATATTACTGCCCAGGTAAACCAGTGTAGTTTGACCGGGAAGGTACCACGGCCTCTCCTATTTCTAGCGTGAAGCAGTTCGTTTCGTTGGAAGGGAATAAAATATTTATGATCATAAGTATCATAAGATTTATGCTTTTCAAAAATCACTGCAGCCCATATTCGGACTTATTTCACATATACCTACAAGACCTGTGCTATTATACAAGCTGCTAAAAATCGTTAATGTATTTTAATTCAGAAAGTGATACTGTGCCATGTAGTTATGGCGCCGATGACTACTTTCGTAACGCATTTTTGTTTTATCGAGTTTCAAATCACAACGACCCGAAAGAAAATTCTAGAAGTCAACAAGGCGAGTTTTATAACAGACGATTGCTCATTTGCATAGTTGCTGACATTTTTATGCAAAGCTCTTCGTAGTCTTTCGACTTCATATAACATTTGAAAGGTTAAGCCCAGTGGTCGACGCTTTATGAACTTAGGGATTTTCATTTCAGACAGTTTGCTATTAAATATTGTGCACATACGTGATTAATGTGAAAGTTTGAAGTATTTTCAGACATTTTCTAACATAACTTTCGGGGAACAATTTAGTCAGGTAAATTTTGTTCGAGTTAGCTTTTAATCGAATAACTTTTAAGATCTTTTTTTCTTGTTTTTTAAATTAACATAATCAATTTTCAGTATGCAATTTACAAAATATATATCATTAGGAGTACTAAAGGAACATAAATCAAGTAATTTTAATTCTAATTGTGATTTAATGATAATGGGAACAGGCTCAAATAGTTTTTTTTCGGATATTTCTTATTTGATGTAGATTTTGGCAGACAAGATGTACGCACTTCAATTTTTAAACATGTAGATAACATTGTTAAAAATGTTAAAACCAAAAACCCGACTACTTAAAACCGTTGATTGCCTTCAGTTTCACTTCTTTTTTTTTAAGTTTTTATAACAATATGTTAAAATTACTTAATTTAAGGCTTTTAATGAGTAGTCTATTTACTAGCTTTTATTTTATATCCAGATTGTCATGATAATAAAAAAATCGTCTCTTCTCCCCCTTTTGCGCATGCCAAACAAATATACATACATAGGATACACTCGAAAAATATAACCCTCCTTCTGACGCAGTCGGGTAAACAAATTAAAACTTTACTGCACGTAGAACACATAGTAATAAGTTTCTGTCTTACCGCCGACATGGCTGTAGCTTGCGAGGTGCAGACACCATCATTAAGTTGTGTTTACGAGCGGCCAAGTGAAACAATTGACGACAACGGGGTGTCCTCGGGGACTCCACGATTTATGGCATAAGCGACGGGTAGAGAAACAACTTTTTTCCAATAATTGTATCTAAAATAGGGATTGTTTTAAAAATGAAACTTTATTCGATGACAAATATTTTGTGGTCTGTTTGACGCGTGTCGCATTACAGCTGCAGGGTAGGAGAAAATGGAACGGCGTTCAACAGAGCAACCGCATACAAAGTTTTTGATTGTTTATTTAAATTTTGAATGATTAATTCAAACGAACAAACCTTTTTAAACAACCATAAATTTTCCACTTACATCATCGTTTCATGAAACCACACATATTGTATAATTAGGAAAACAGTGAAATAATTACATTTTTGCTTTTACATTGAAATGTACCTAATGTATGGACATTAGGTACATTGCAAACGTAAACATGTGTTTACGTTTTCGGCCGTACTTTGCAATGTACTTTGCAATGATGGGAGTAACCATAAACAATTATTGTTTTGTGGAAACGTAATAAACTCGTAGTAAGGGCACACAAGGAGAGCAGTGATAGTCGAATGGTTGGCCTCTCAATCGAGGGTCCGAGGTTCAAATCCCTGGCATCACAGATTTTTCTAAGTTATGTGCGTATTAGAAATTAATTATCTCTGCTTTACGGTGAAGGAAAACATTGCGAGGAAACCTACATATCTGATAGTTCAAAAAAAAAGTTCTCAAAGTTGTGTGAAGTCTACCAATTCGCACTTGGCCAGCGCGGTGGACTATGGCCTAAAAAACTCTCCCATTCTGGGAGAATACCCATGCCTAGCAGTGTGCCAATAATGGGTTGGTGATACTAGAAGGGTACACAAGTATTATTACTTTGCAATATTTATTCTGCCAAATTGACCTTTTAGTCCTTCTTTTTTACGTAAATAACATAAATAACATTTATATCAGATTTTTTTTATAAGTAAACAGACAAGTAAACAATTTCATCTAGTATCCTGCATACCCAGTATGCAAAATATGTTTATGTTAAAACCTAGGCCAACAAGTTGAAACAATTTATAATGACATCTAAACTAATATTATAAAGCTGAAGAGTTTGTTTGTTTGAACGCGCTAATCTCAGGAACTACTGGTCCGATTTAAAAAAATCTTTCGGTGTTAGCCCATTTATCGAGAAAGGCTATAGGCTATATATCATCAAGCTAAGACGAGCAGGAGCGGAGCACCAATGAAGAATGTTTCAAAATCGGGGTTTTTTTTCCTAATGAGAGCTTCCGCTGCATGCGCTGCGTAAACGGTTAAAGTTTCGTAAACATTATATATGACAGAATTGATC
>MOOZ01000340.1:569981-583890 GCA_002930495.1 Cecropterus lyciades
CGAATTTCACAGGACCAAATCATGTAAATTAATTCCCATCCCTATCACATAGTTCTAACAGCAGATAATGCTCCATTGATCGACGTACGTTTATCCTTTTGCTTTCGAATAAGATAATCGAATCGCTTTGAACTGTGTTGCTAGTGCCAATGTAAATATTGCTACGCTGCGATTCAATGGAACTAGTGAACTTACAACTAATATTTCAAAATAACTTTTTTCTATATAAAATGGAACACAACATGCGCATCGAAATAAAAACTTTCATTTCATTTCTTTTCTTTTTATTCTGAAAGAAAAACATTTTTTCTTTTATAGTATGAAAGTAGCAAACAAGCATGCAGCCCACGTGTTGGTGAGTGGCTACTGCCGCCCATGGACATCTGTAATCAGTCTCAGTTAAGATCAAAGCCTCACCTAAGGTTAGTTACAGATGCGTTGCTACCCCTGAGGACTAAGATAAGAAAAGTATGTCTCTCTTATCACACCCTTCAGACCAGAACACAACAGCGCATAATACTGCTGTTATGAGGCAGAAATAGGTGTGGCAGTGGTGCTTCCAGAGTCGAATTACAAATTCTACCACCTTCAAGGTCCCAAGCAACCAAAATGGTGATATCTCACAATGAGCCGTTAATGCATCGGCATTAAAACCCGGTTCTTTATTATCCACTGAAAATACAGTACACTATTGATGATATAATAGTAATACCCTTTATTGTACCCAATAAAATAGAAATAACAATGGAAACTACAATTTTTAAATAAAATAAGGTCTTCGCTAATCAGTGGTTTATTCCAGACAATCTTACGGTGCGAAGTTAAGGTGAGGATAAAAGAATAGAAAGGTTGTGGTAATTAAATACGATAAATATGTAGAAAATTCCAACACAAAGCTCTTAACAACATGTTTTGTCATATTCTAGTTCAAGGTGATGGGTTATCTTCTAATTAAAGCTGCTTGTCCGTACATGCTTGACAGCCTTTCATCAATTATCCTGTATGCCTTATCATATCCTGTTACCTGTTACAGTAATTAAGATAGGTACTACTACTGATGATGTTATTTATGATTATGAAAATCACGTTTGCTTAATCGCGGATGGTCTTAACACCGTTAAACTGATTTCAACAGACTTTATATTGCTATTCAGTGGATGAGTGAACAACATCTATAACCCTTTATTCTGCATAAAGACCTCAGGGTTATAACTGGTAGGGATTCAATTTAAACTTTAAAGGGCTCAACAACTTATTACGCAAAGTTGTAAACGAATTAGGTAAATAATAAAAACCAAGAATCGTTTCTTCAAAAATTGGATTTCCTTACCGAAATACTTTATTATGTTGAGTTCACAGACTAATTGGAGTCGGAATCAATTGGGCACCACTGAACAGCTGATTGGAGTTGATCGCAACCCAATTTTCCGGTGAAAGCTCTTATACACAACAATGGTCCAACTTAGCCTGTGATGTTTAATTGGTAAAGTGATAGTAGATAGAGATATATCCTAAGAAATTAGGTATAGACCAATTATAATATCTGTATTGTGATTTATTGAAAGACAATTTGGCGTGTGGCGGAAAAGTTGCCTTACCGGTCACGTGGTGGGTCCCAGGTTCTATCTCCGGCAACACAAATGAATGATGAATTTAGGCATTTATTTCTGTTCTAGGTCCTGGTAAATGTGTACCGTGACGCGCAGTGGGTCTCAGGTTCGATGTCCGGCAAGACAAATGAATGATGAATTTAGGTATTTAAATTTCTGTTCTAGGTCCGGGTGTATGTGTATTCGTCTTTGTGTGTATATGACATCCACGATACAGGACATATCCCAGTGTCCTAGCGTGGGGTATGTTTTTTATGCACGTACACGAAAATCTGTTATACATAAATGATATCTTGAATATTATTTTCATTATTGTTCGATCCATGACCGTTAAACAACGTAACATTTGTAAATGACGATTTGATGAATGACGAATTTAGAAACGACAAGAAGCTAAATTTTGAAAGTATAGTAGTGAAGAAATAAAAACGAACTGACGATTTTAGTAAATGTAAAATTCGTGAATTCTAATTTTTATTATTGTTCCGGGTCCGAACAAAGAGTATTATAATTCCAGTATATTTAAAAATGACGAATGAAAAACCCGAAATGACGTTTTTTTAAGTAGGAAACGTAGATAGAAATAGTTTCAATTTGTATGATGGTGTTCTTAGTACGAGTTTATTACGTACAAATATATTGGCGAAAACGTAAACGCTGACTGTTTTAAAGAACGTATTAAACTCGCAGTAAAGGCACGGATCTATATAGATACATAATAAATTCTAGTAAGTAGCTATGAGGATCGAATCAAATCAAATCCACATCGTTCGTAGGACAGACAACCGATGGGGTAGAAGAGTCCTCGAATGGAGACCACGTCTGGGCAAAAGGAGTACAGGCCTCCCCCCGACCAGGTGGACTGATGACCTGAAGAAGACGGCGGGCTACCGCTGGATTCAAATGGCGCAGGACCGGTCGGAGTGGCGCAGATTAGGGGAGGCCTATGTCCAGCAGTGGACTTTCAAGGGCTGATAGATGGATGGATGAAGTAGCTATGAGTCGTCGGTTATTTATACGTTTGAGTTCGAAGCAATTATTCGTTACATGCCGTTGTTTATTATTGTTTGCGTGTTCGATGTGGATGCGTTTATCTGTTAATTACCCTTACCGCTTGAACCGGAGGGTCTGGGGTCGTCTGATTAACGATGTGTCACGCGGATCCACTTCTGTGCTACGGAGTTTAGAAACAAGGTTAAATACAAGGTATGTTTATAAGGTAGTAGAATGTTTTGAAGCTCGTTTACATTCTTGTTTACATGAAGGTTAAAGACAAAGTATTTTAAGAAGGTGGTACGAATTTTTGAAGCTCGTTACGCGTTACATTTACGATTTAATGATAATAAATTTACATTCAAAAGGTTTTAAAACGAGCTTTCAGTACGGTATTTTGTTTTATGTATTCTATACAGAAAACCCTCATGTGATACTCATATCAGGAGGTGTTTAAAAAAAATTAAAAAAATAAAACTGACTTCCATACCACACGTACCAAAAGTAAAAAAATATTCAAATATATATTGGTTTAGTACATAGACTGTACATAGTACATAATCCCGAAGTCGGCGCTCAACATCCTTCGCTGGATCACAACGACGAAACTAAATATGTTCTACGAGTATATGAACGCCGATTTCAGAACTATGTACTATGTACAATCTTTACTAAACCAACTTATATTGGAATTATGTGTGTGTCATAGAAGTCGGTTTTATTTTTTGGTTGTTTCACGCTTTTTAGTGATATATTTATATTTGTACTAATATAATATCACTTATTTTGCCTTGTAGATATAAATGCACACAAAACATAAATACAAATGTTAATTCATCCTTATATGTGTAAAATTTAAGCGAAACCTAAGCCTGAGCCAACAACACTTTGATAAATTAGTTAGGTGTAAGTTTATATGAACTAGGCGCTGCTCGCTTAGTATTATGTTTTTTTATGTCCCAACCTAACCTAATCCATCCAATATAAAACACTGCAGCTCAACGTAATCCTAAGACATACGCCTAAGCGGTAAATACCAAATGCCTAACTCTCACGGTTAGGCATTGGGTACCAACACGTTGAGGGTTGAAGAGTTAAAGGTAATTTTTTCCGTCTAATATCTCAGCTTCGTAATCCTATTGCATATACGTAAGCACCAAATGGCTAAGTACTATGACTTAGCTTGCAGTATCTTGCATCATCAGAGTTGAGGAGTTGAAGGTCAAAATTTTCATCTCATATAATTGCTTGTATTCTTATTACATATCCGTAAGCACTAAATGGCCAACTTTTATGGTTTAGGTTTTAAGTACCCCTGCATCATCAGGGTTGAGAAGTTGAAGGTTAAATTTTTCATGGAATGTCTTTGCTCAGTTATCTCATTATTTATACGTAAGCACCAAATGGTTAACTTATATGGCAGTACCCGTGCATAATCAGGAACGAAGAGTGGAAGGTCAAATTTTTTATGAAATTATTTTGTCTTACATACCTAATATAAAATCCAAGTTTCATGAGAATCAAGTCGGTAGCTGAGTTATCCTAAATTATCTGAAAAGCAGGGGGAGTGATGGTGGTTTTCACCCCATAACTCGAATAGTTTACCATCAGATCACATCTATGTCCAAGAAAGAAAGTTCCGTAATGAAATTTCCCATCAAACAAAAGAAAAAAATGAAAACTGTGTCGGTCGGTAGCCGCATCGCGGAATTCTGCCCGAACATACATAAAAAAGTACGTGACGAATAGATAACCACTCTTCCGTTGGGAAGTCGGTTAAATAATTGGTGTGCTATTTTAGGGAGTCTGTCATATTGAATATCGTCACTATGCGAAGAATGCATTGTTATCCAAAACAAACGTGTATACAAAACAAAGCTAAATTGCTTGGAGTTCACTGGCTTAAAATTCATTTGCAATTAAGCCCTCATATACATACGAACTAACAAAACAAAGTTAAAATCTCGTAATATTGTGTTATATGAGTATAACCTATGAAAGTTCAGTTTCCAAATAACAAAGTCTACCTCAATACTTTAAACGACGTGCCTACAAAGTTATAACTATCAACTGTATACTCGCAGTTTAGATTTCGAATGCTTTAGACGAAATAATTAAAAGTTCAGCCCACAGTAAATTACTAGGTTCATGATACCTTCAAAGCTAAATATTTATGTTATTGTAAATAATTTATTCGTAGTTTGTAAGACTACCGAAGCAGTTCTTCATTTTGGTGGAAGGTTGTGGATGATGGCCGATTTACACATGAGGCGACTATTTTAGTCCTCACGACTGGCAAATCATCTGTGTTCGGGATCAAGTAGAACCCCTGCTCTACATGGAGTTGGTTACATGTAAATGTGATGAACCACTTCCCATGTGGACTGCATGCTCGTTTGTTGCCTCTATTTTGTCCAAAAAATGACACCATTGATGTAATACAAAGTCTGAAAATAGTAGATTTTTTTATTATAAGTATCAATTATTTTATTCTGAGCCCGGGTGTTGTACTCGCCTGACATTTTTTTTTATCTAGAAACCTTAGTAGTTCGACTGCAGGAAAACTACGTTTATGGTGTATGTATACTCTTGGTATGAGGACCTCGTTTATATTTGTCTCTTTGAGCCTCATTCAGCTATGCCCCGGGCCGGCTCCAGATGGGATTAGTATGCCACAGCATTTTTGATTTGAAATATCTATAGGCGTATGTAACCCAGATTATTGGCGTGGTGATTGCCACGCCATAACTATTTTAGCGCCATCTGTTATACATTTTAGGAACTATTATATATTTAGTTCCTGTCGCAATCTTGTCTTTTATGCATATTACTTGTACGAACACGATGTTTCATATCTGTCAGGCGTCCCGTGACGGCTACTTTTATTTCTCTCCTTGATAATCTAATGACGAAAGAAGTTTAAGTTAATAAAAAAAACAACAAAGAAATTTCTGAACCATATAAACTTTTTAGTCATCATTTAAATATAGATCTCCCTAACGTGCATGTGTAATGACAGCACTTTTTATTTTCCGATAACCTTTACAAAAATTGTTTTCGACCCACGTCCGCCCTGACCTAGGGATGTAGGATTAGCATAATCTGCGTCATAAGAATATTGTATCGTCGTCTCAATGCCCTTTTCAATTTGACATTTATACGTTAGTGATCGGTGATAAGAAAAGCGACACTCTATTTAGATTTATATAATATCCAAAGAGTCAATCTATTTCCACGCAAAACGGGATAATGTGGATAGTAAATGCAAATGCAAATGATAGAACGTTGGCAAAGGGAGATCTCCCGCCAGGCTAGGTGATCACGCCTGGAGAGCGGCCGTGCTCCGACAGTCTCTGTTCGGAACTTGTATATATGCAGGATGTTGAAAAAACTCTGATAGCGTGATTCAGAACACGGTGACGTCATCTTTTTGATGAGTACCGGGAGGTCGCCACAACTATACATCCTTGCGTATGACGGTGCTATCTCATCACCTGCATGTAGACCAATCTTACAGATCCGTTGTCACTCCGGACGACTAAGGTGGATGCCTCATATGTCAGTCACCTGTTACGGCATGTGCAGTGTCCTTATTGCAGTAAATGTAGAAACTGCTTTTCCGGGGAAGGGTGTGGTTGCTGGCAAAATTTTATATGAGACGACTATCTTAGCCCTTAGGAGTAGCAACGCACCTGTGATTGACTTCTGATAGAAGTCTATGGTTTGGTGTTTATATGAAGTTGCTTTTTGTAATTAGTCAGGTCACTTCTAATCAGATGGACTGTATGCTCGATAGCTACATCAATGTTATAAAAAATGTGGCTATGGTCTTGAATAGCACCACTCCCTCCCACCCTTTCCGTGGATGTACTAGGAGTCAATAGTCCATGTGACAGGCATGTCTCACCGCGTGCTAGGCGCGATGATTATTGACTACTCCCATTAGCCTATGTCCAGGATTAGACCTCATTAGGCTAATGGATGGAAGCAACCAAATAACTGTAGAACATTGTAGCTATTTCGAAAACAAAACCAGACATTTAGGTTCAATGTATATATGATAGTGAGATTATCACAGGATTACTGACAACCCTGATATTATCAACTTCCCAACAACTGCAACAATCCTTTAATGAAGAGCAATAAAATTAATCAAAGGCTTGACGTCGACGACATATGACGTGGAAGCACCGCCCCCGTGACGTAGTATGACGCAAGTATACTTTGGATGATAATCAGTGCCCACGAGTTTATCGGCGACCATGAGGCCGCTGACACAATTATTGTTGTACTAAAATGCGCTTAAGGAAAACATGGTTTATTATCACAAAAAATTAAACGAGATATGTATATACATAACTGCATAGATAAAGCTAAAGAGAATTACCATAATTAGGGGTCCTGTCGAACAAGGTCAGCTAGGGAAAAGTGATTTCGGAGTAATTTGTAAAATTTACAATCTCGTTCGATAAGTCGTCTAAAAGAGCATAACGACATTTACATTCATAAAATTAAGCCGTCTCCTAAAACCTTGAAAATTAAAGTTGGATTCGCTAAAATAGGTCAAAAAATATTAATTCTAAATCTTGTATTATTACTAAAAGAGAGGTTATATTCGTAACATTATTCTTAAACCTTGGATATTCAAGTTTAATTAAATAAAATAGGTTTAAAATAGAGATGGTCTTATTAGCATCACCTAAATTTAAATAATGATAAATATCCTTAAGTTAATTAAAATAACTATGTCTGATTTACGGATGTAATTGCGATATCAATTAACTCAATTTTATCATTAACTGGTTTGGACTTTGCACGCGTGGTTAATATAACCTGTGATAATTCCGCGACTGCGCTGACACAATTGGCTTTATCTTAGTAGATAGAATATTAATTAAATTTAAATAAATCTTTCCAGACTAAACATATGTATAAATCGAAGCCTTCCTTTGCATGTATGTAAATTGTCTAGCCAAAAGTTTACAATACAATGTAAATTGTAATAACTTTGATAGAGTACATGTATGTAGAGTACGTTTCAATGGAATAACTCTTTCTACACTAATAGCCCCACTCTAGGATTTTCTCCTGTATTGAGGTTACCATCGACATAAAAAGATGAATGCACAAACACCCAGATCCAGAACCGAACCGAACAGAATCTAAATTATTCAGATGTCTGTCTAGCCGAAGCCGGAACCCCCTGCGTGCAGACCGATATGGTAACCGGTTCGCCACGCTGACCGTCGATAAAGATTAAATGTGACGTCCAGCAATAGAGTATAATTTCTTTTAATAAAGTGTGCTTTGTACTCTGTGCTTTTAGTTTAATCGATTTCAAACTCAAAGACAAACAGACAGACAAAAGATAATGCTATTCTATAAATACAAATTCTCAGGCCTTCAAAATATTTTGAGCTAATATATGCAAAAATAGATTCTGTTATCGTTGAGATTTGTTTCTTCAGATCTACCTATCCATTAACCCGGTAAAAATCAATGAGGTGGCGGGGGCTCAGGATTTGAACAACAAAAGATTCTGTGCCACTCGTATGATCATTAATCATAAAAGCTCTTCCCTAAAAAGGGAGACTTGCCGTAGTCACAGCACTTAACTTTGTTAGAAAGTCTTTGAAACCTACTCATAAGATAAATAGAAACAGAGGGAGTGATTTTTAGGCTTAGATTAAAACCAAATCCTCGTGCGTGAAAATAAAATCCATACTAATAGACAGCGCCTGTACACAGTTAGGTAAGAAAAACATGTTTATTCAAACATACACTTCATTGTTTACGATCGCGCCGTTTCTTATCTGAGAACATGACATATTGTAATGAGCGAGTAATTGCGTTTGTTTTCTACATAAATTACTGCTATAAAGGTAGAAAATAAAGTATAAAAGAAAGAAAGATAAATTACTTGAATGTGTACTTTACTTTATCTGTGATATGGGTACAGATGAGTATATAACGTTATAATTTATTCATAATCTGTTGAAACACCAGCGTGTTTGGAAACATTTATTTGGTGATTTTGCTAATTAAGGATTTTTTTGTAATGTTTAAGGGTAGTTATTGAATTCATTTCAATAACACAATATATTTTTTGATGTTCGCTTAAATTAGAAATTCTAAACTTATATAGTGAGAATAAAAGGGACCTAATGCGAAATTTTCGTATATTGGAAATAAAAAACTGTGTTCTCATTCTAGAAAGTTTTTGAAAGAGAGCGGTTATTATAGAGACGAAACATTTATATTCCAAATCGACACTTTTCAATTCGGTAGACCACTAAGTTAGAAGTAGTTTTAAGTAAGTATTTAACTCCATTTTCCTTAATTTTGTCTTTGGCCCCTTTCGTTCCTACTGTACGAAATGATGCCTTCTGATTTTAAACCTTTTCAATTTTCTTGTCTTTTCTTGTCTTCAGGAGTAGACAATTATGATCCGTTACAGTTAGGAACTCGTACTTTATAAAATTGGATTTACTGACATGTCCTATTGATATCAGATGGTACACTTTCTACTTTTATTGACTAAAAAAAACCTAGAATCTTCCGTTTAATGCTCCCTTATTAGTGTGTTGTATTAAATGACTTGATTAATTAGTGTGATCTTTGAACATGACTTTAAAATATTCAACAGATATTTAATCATTCTTTTATATACTGTCATAAGTGGCTTTAGCTGTAACTAATAAAATCAGCGCATAAGTGTGTGTTGGATACTACCCAGTAAAAGATTTGAATTCAGGACGGACATTTACTAGTCGTTGACCAAAATTTTATAGTTCGTTTTTGTCCCAGTGCTTCCAGATCGCGATTATAAAATTACGGTATTTCCTAATAAAAATACTGTATTCTATACAAATTACAGAAAATAAAGAATTTTAGAAATAAAATAAAAATTATTATTCTGGAATGAAATATCAAAATTACTTCTTTTATTTGTTTAAAAGTATGTTGTTGCCAAATACAGTAGATTCATACACTGTATTTTTACCATTACAGTATACCTACAGTAAAAAAGTTAATACCGTAAGGTTAATACAGTAGATCTACTGTAATGACATTGCATCTGGAAGCACTGGTCCATAGTATTCTCAAAGAAAACCTTAAGACATTGCTCACAATAGGAAAATCAAAAATATCTCTCACCTACCTAAAAATTAATAATACATCTTGTTCAATACAACTTTTGTTGTCTGTTTTTAGTACTTATAGCCTTTCTAAAATTTTCGGTTTCGAAGTTATTCGAGTCCTATTTTTACGAAATGACTGCAAAAGTTTGAACGATAGAAAATAGAGAAAAATATAACAGAACAGTAAAAGTGCACACGATAATACGAGGTTGCAAGAAAAATAAAGATTTTTATGTAAAAAAATTGCTTGCTGATATCCCTTTCTACATTTGATCTGACGCTTCACTTAAGTAAAACTCAATAAAACGTCGTAATTTTCCCCGAATGTCACCCGGAGTGGCTTGTGTACTTATCAATCAATAATTTTTATAAAAGGTTGACGAAATCAAAGCACTCTTTGAGGTGAAAGTTCGCGACATAAGTGCGTACAAGTATTCTCATAGAGCGTAGTGCTTTTACGAATTCATCTTTATGCTGTATTCCATACTTTCAAGTTCAAATGAATAAAAATCTTATAAGTTAAGTATATATGTGTACACTTCTAGCATACGTGGCATCTGAAGGTGGTAGAATTTTTCGTAGTTCGTATTTCTGCCTAATAACAGCAATGTAAAACGTTGCCGCGTTCTGGTCTGAAGGGTGTGGTATATCTCTATATTTATCCGAGGCGTTCCGACTTAGTCCTCAGGGGTAATAACGCATCTGTGACTAAACTCAGGTAAGACTTGATCTTATCTGGGGGCTGATTGCAGATGTCCATGGAGGCAGTGTCCACTTACCATCAGATGGACTGCATGCTCATTTGCTACTTCCATATTGTTAAAACAAGAATCAATGGAACAATGTATTTTAACCATTAGGGATAAGCCTGATGGTTGAATCTTGGTCTCTCCATCGGGGGGTCTGGGGTTCGAAACCCAGTCACGCAATTTTAATTTTTCAATTATGTTCTTATTAGACGTATACTTAACGCCTAATAGAAACATAACTTGCATCGACGGCAAAGGAAAACATCGGAAACCTACATGCTAGAGAGTTCATTAAGAGATTCTCGGAGTTGAATAAAACGATAGTATATATGATATATCTTCTCTCACTATGAGAGCTACAAATGAGTACGGACTCATTTTAAACCCGTGCAATAATATTGGATTTACGTGATTAGATGGTTTGAAAACAAAACATCTAATTGAACGAAGCAAATACAAACGATTTCAGTATCTATAAATGGTGTGTTCGCCCAGAAAATAATAAAATAAAATAATAACAATTGTTTAAACATTTATGAGATGCGTGATGCAGACATCTTTATCTAGCGATTATATATTAATTACAATTCGCAATTAAGGAAGTAAATATAAGCGGTCAGTGTCCCAATTAGCGTTAGTTCTCACTAATTACGTTTTATCTTGTGTAATAAATCCTTGGAAAAACAAGAGTAAGCTTCTGTTGACATGAAAACATTCCTATCTGTTCCCTTATCACGTTTCGGAAGGTCGGGGTCTAACCCGAGATAAAAGTAATGCATGTAACCCACACAGGAGAATATTGGCTCGTCTTTAGGGTAACATACTCAGAATACTATGTCTTGTGGAACTGGCAATCTTTGGAATTTGGGACGAATTTATTGAATACTTGTTTATTCCCGAGGCACCGTCCGCATCGGTCACATTTACCATGCTAATAAGTAGTGCTTCCAGATGCAGACATTTTTAACTACTTACTGTATGCTGTCAAAGTAAATGACTTTTTTTCCGACGTAAATTTCGCATCCTCCACTCTAAAAGTCACAGTAAACGGGCTGTTGATGACAATTTTTATGTAACTTATCTCATTTAATACGCATTAAAAGTTTACTGTATTTTCTACTATAACAGAAAATGTCATTTACTGTAACTTTGTACAAAATACTGTTTGTACTTATTTTAAGTAGAAAACATTGTAATTTTATAATCACGGTCATATGGTATTTGTCGAGTACTGGTCATAAGTATCTTATATTTTAATCCGGGTCATAAACTGTTTGTGTGCCAATATTAGCGAAAATTGAGCAATAGTTTTGCCTGTAAAAGTAACAAACATACATAGATTCTCACTAATTTTTATAATATAAGTAATACATACGTTAAATATTATCAGTTGTATTTTGAACGGTCTTTTAAACACAGATATCAGCATTGATAGCAATGGTTGTAACTCGGCCTCTCAATCGGGAGTCCAAGGTTCGAATCCCTGACACGCAACTCTGATGTTTTTTTGAAATGATGTGCGTATTAAAATGTAAAGAATACTGGACCTGAGAGTTTTTAAGAAAAGTTCTCAAAGGTGTGTAAAGTCTACTAATTCGCACTATGGAAATCTAAAACTAGAGTTGTGCGGGATCGTTAAAATAATAGATCCGCGGATACGGATATGAATACGAATCATTGGTGTCCAGATCCCCCGATATGGACACGGATAAGGATCCCAACTTTTTTATAAATTTACTTACACGTGTCCTTGAAGCGACAGTTGCTTTATTGACATGTGTCTGCCTGTGCCCTTAGTACGAGTTTATTACTTTTCCTTAAACAATCATTGTTTACGTTTTTCCCTATCATTGCAAAAACTGACATTGTTACATACAATTTATGTTACTAACATATAATGTTAAGATATAGATTTTTGCAAAATGAGTAAAATATGTGATATTAGAAACACTATAGAATTTAATACTATTTCATTGCTACCTAGTCGCCTGTGTACATTTAGAAGTTCGTATGTTTAATGAATTCATAAATAATATGAATTTAATAATAGGTATAAAAGATTCGTTTAAAATCCGCCCAAAAAGTAGCGGATACGGATACGGATACAAATCTTTCTCATGCCTCGGATATCCGCGGATACGGATCTCCGGCACATCACTATCTAAAACTCATTCTGAGAGAAGACCTGTGTCCAGCAGTGAGACTAGTATAGTAAGTTTTTGTATAAAATGTTTTAAAAAAATCAACAAGCGTTAATGTAGTACTATAATTTAAATTTATTAAAACCGAAAAATATTCTCAAACAACTTGTAACTTATCGTTTTAAATTTTCGTGATACGATTCTGTTTAGCACGTGATGTTATTGTGTTAGTAAATATTCTAATATCGCATTGACACAACACTCCAGCAATCAATTGTTTACAACAACTTACTACGTTACTACTTTTTTACAAAATCTTTAATAAATATGTACTTTAGGTTATTTATCACATAAAAGGGTACGTTATTGCGGTAGCACAACCGCCTTTTAACAACTATTCAAGAAAGTTGACAAAACGTTTTCTCCAACGCCGGCGATATTTTGTCGATTCCTCTGGCAAAAGATACCGATATTCAATTATAGACATACGGTCGACGGGAACTATTTATCAGGTATTTTGATCAGGTCGCCCCGGTTTATCATTAGGTTCCTCTATAGAAAAAACAATGTTAATAAGCGCTGTTGTTTTCTGATTGTGGGTAAGGCAGACACTAGGCGCCCTAGGCAAATTATAAATCACCCTTTAAAACAAAATATTTGTAACAAGATAAACAATTTTTCATCATAGTACTGGTTACCTTTAGAACAGTATATTTGTGATGTAAAAATTAATTAATATTTGAACTAATTAATTAATATTTAACGTGAAAAACCAACTTTTATCGTGTTGCTAAGTCGCCCGCCCTTTACCTGCTTTTAGGCGCCTTAAGCCAACTCTTTGTACGATTTTATTACGATATATAACACAAAGAGTGATCCGTTTGTTTTATTTATGCATTTAGAGTTAGAATAAAACCATTTATAGGAAAAAATGTACAATATCCAGCACCTATCTCAAACACTACGCAAAAAATGTTTTCAAAGAGAGCCAACTCTAGGATTTTCTCCTATATCGTGGGTACCATGGACACTAACAAACACCAAGAACTAGAACAGAATCTAAAATCATCATTCACATGCCTGTCTGGCCGTGGTCGAACCCGGAATCCACTGCGTGTCAGACCGGTATGGTGACCGCTCTGCCATGCGGGTTGTCAAACTACACATTACATGTTTATGTCATACTAGTTGAGCCCCGCGGTTTTACCCGCGTATTAGTTACTACAAAGAAAACTAATTTATGTATTTATTTGGATAAGAATAAATATTATATT
>MOOZ01000340.1:587931-600059 GCA_002930495.1 Cecropterus lyciades
AATCGAAACGTATTTGAAATTGATTTTTAGATTGAAGTAACAAAGTGAGTCTTAGTGTCAGACGAGTATAACACTCAGACCCTTAACTAATAATATTTCTATTAAGAATTCTACTATTTTAAGCATATGTGTTTCATTAATGCTTTCATTTTTTTTCAAAATCGAAGCAACAAATAATTGGTCACAGCCGTCCATTTGTGAATCGAAGGATTGGCGAATTGTCTCCTTAATAATTCATAATAGGAATAATGAATTACGTAATCTGTGATTACATTATTTTTTATTTGTTCATGCCATTCGTAAGTAATTTATAATTTTACTTAAAATTCAAATGAAAAAGAAGATGACCGCGAACTAATAAAGATAGGTTTTAAGGCGCTAAACCGAAACCGTAAAAACATTTAAATAAAAAAAAAATCAAATGTGTGTCATCGTCAGTATAATATCACCATAGAATTCTATTTCTCCGACTGTAGGTACGTGCTTCACATTTCGTACGTTTTTCTAATATATATGAGCCAATTTATTTTTATCATGAAAATATCAAGCAGTCACATCAATCAATCGCATTCTTTGAGATATTCGCCTTTGTAGTGTATAAGTAATACTGTCGTACTCATCTAATAACTAAAATACCATAAATATTATATTCGGGGATTCGTGTGCATTTAAATAATATTTCATTCTGCTTGCGTCGAAATTGACGGACTTCCAAAAACTTTCATAGTAAAATATTTGTTCCATTATACCAAACCACAAATCCAACTACTGAGTTACATTAATCTTGCATTGCAATTAAACTGCAAGTCGTTTGCTTCGAAATTACAATATATGTACAGATATGTATCTGTATATAGGTTTGTTATGCACGTTTCTGTTATTGTATCAGTTAGTGTGAAGATCTTCCGATAGGGCGCTAACGACTGCCACCTGTTGGTGACAGCTAACCTTCGCAGTCTCAGTGACCCCGCCTTTTAGACACTTGTTTATAAAATCACTGATTTTATAGAATAATAACAACAACGTTTTTTGTAAAGGAACAAACTACGACTTTTTGTATCGTAGATGCCATAGTCACATACAATGAATACATAAACACCTGGGGGTTTGGGTTTTTATGTATTCTTAAATACCTACTAGGCGACCAACTTGCGCTGTTGTGTTGTGGTCTGAAGGGTGTGGTAAGGGAGACATACTTTTCCGAGGCATTCCATCTTAATCCTCGAAGGTAGCAACGCATCTGTGGCTAACCTTAGGTGAGACCGTGATCTTACCTAGGGTTGATTACAGATGTCCATGGGCGACAGTAGCCACTTACCATCAGGTGGGCTGCATGCTCGTTTGCTACTTCCATACTATATAAAAAAAAAGTTAACCCTCAGCATTGACAACGCGTTGATCACATTTATTCATGAGCGACAATGACCTCGTTTTCTACTCGAAATGAATATTAAAAAGAATACTTTTTAATTTCAGGGTCACTACGGATGACCAGATCTATACCTATTTCGAATGGGCTAGATTAAGGACAAATTGACAGCTAAACCCTACTCTTCGGCGTTAAGACAGTCCGAAATTTGAATTTAACTATTGTTTGATCGGATCTTAATTAAATAACCCCACGGCTTTGAAATATAGAGAAACTTTCCCTCAGATTTGGAACTAAATTAACCGATGCAGAGATCAGGTAATTACTTTATTCACAAATTAATTTAATTATCCTCTTTAATATAATATAATTATTATGACGGCAGTTACTTATCAAAAGTAAAGCTGAATCTTATGCAATTTCTATAAAGAGTTATTGAACTTTACTCGGTTGTCAGTGACAAAAAAAGCCTAGATTTTTTTTTACTTCTAAAACGTAAAGGGCGATTGAAAGTCAAATTGTTAAGAATGATTTTTTTTAAATATGTTTAATGTACAATTTTAAAATAATATTACCGGTAGAATGTCCACGTGGCTTCAATCCGGAGGTCATAGATTTTTATAAATAATAAACAAATTATTCACAATATGTCCTACAGTAAAATCAAAAAATTGTGAATAAACGTTTTAAAAAACGGTACCGATTGTCAAATGTCTTAAAAATCGAATGTAAGCCACAAATAATTCAATTTCAAATACGTTTCGATTTATTTGCACCGATAAACAAATACTTTGTTGTAAATGAGTAATCATTCCAAATATTTGTCACATAAGAAACCTACTCGTATAGTGATAACGATCCGTCCAATATCTGATCAACCTCATATGACCCATGGAGGTCACTGAGACAAGCTCATGCGTAGATATTTTGTTTTCACTTAGTTTGTGACTGACGGAGTTCAGATATTATCGATAAATATGAGCGCTGGAAATCTATTAATGTATTGCTAATCAAACTTTTTTGGAGTATTGCGTAGTAAGCGAGCGCCAAATTGAATTTACTTTTTATTGAAAACATAACTACTTCTTTTGGCGCGTTATTAAATCAGGTAAATGTTTTTTTCCAAATGGAACAGTATCCTTATAGTTGCATCGAGTACCATCACGTGAGCGGAATGCTTGTTTGCTACTTTCATATTATAAAAAAAAATCTATTGTCCATGAATGGAATATTAATAAAATTGTAATCATCGAAATTGAAATATAGCACGTCAAGCACCCAGTGTTTGTCTGTGCTCTATTCTCATTTTGTCCGTGGCAGGCCATTTTCTCGATTTAAATTGCTTTATTGCATATATATTGCACTTTCAGGGTCTATGAGCTCACGTGTGTCAATAGAAACACTTTTCTTATAACATTAGATTTTGTTTTTATATAATGTAAAAGTAGCAAACGAGTATGCAGCCCATCTGATGGTAAGTGGCTACTGTCGCCCATGGACATCTGTAATCAACCCCAGGTAAAATCAAAGTCTCACCAAAAGTTAGCCACAGATGCGTTGCCACCCTGAGGACTAAGATGGAATGCCTCGAAAAAGTATGTCTCCCTTACCACACTCTTCGGACCAAAACTCAACAGCGCATAACACTGCTGTTATTAGGCAGAAATAGGTGTGGCGGTGGTGCCTACGGAGTCGAACCACAAGGAGTTCTACCACCTTCAAAATAGATAGATAAATACTTACTTCTCAAGTATTTTTGAGAAGTAAGTATCTATCGTAATTGCAATATAACATAAAAAAAACTGATTAAAAATATTTTTCCGTAGACGTCGTTTGTATGTCTCGAGAAAAATAACCGAAAAACTGCAGTAATCGAATCAATTATTTTTTCATTTGCTTCTTTGCATTGAATACCTATTTAAAACGCAGACTAATTCAATATTCTTCAGTTATATTTACTAGAAAATAGAAATTCAATTCTACTCCACTATAGTCGGAAAAAAATGGAAATCAATGTCAAATATGTCATTGATTGCATATCAATTGACAATCAATTGACAAATAACTTAAGAGTTATAGAATTATAAATCTATAAATACGATTCTGATTATTTCAAATACTATTCCATTAGTTATAATGATTATTGTTATTTTTATTTATATTTAAACAATGGTAGAATATTTTATTACCTTTGAATTCAAATATGCCATCTATTATCAAATATTTTAATATTATTGATAAGGAAGTTAATAACGTACAGCAAGGTCGAGCCACAGAAAAAATTATTTAAATGACAGGATTGCTTTTATTATTTATCCTCCTGAATCGGTCTCAAAAATATAAATTATTGCACTAGAGTAATAAGTTTAGGTCAGCTAAATAGGCATATTTGGTTGATTGTAGAGCTAGCTAAGCCACACTTACTATTTTTTTTAATTACTGAGCGTTATAAGATGTGCTCTTTTGGATTTTCCAAACTATTTTAAACTGTAATAAATTGTTTGCTTGTTTTTTTTTTAATTAATTGCCAAAAATTACTTACTTTTGGAGTAGCATTTTTATTTTAAATTAGAAGTGATGGGCTAGTTTTTTAGCTTTTTTAACTAGCTTTTTAAA
The DNA here is from genome assembly GCA_002930495.1 of Cecropterus lyciades. Taxonomy (NCBI): domain Eukaryota; kingdom Metazoa; phylum Arthropoda; class Insecta; order Lepidoptera; family Hesperiidae; genus Cecropterus; species Cecropterus lyciades. The sequence goes on from MOOZ01000340.1 coordinate 591,917, forward strand.
CTTCAGTTTATAATAATAAAGATACGCGGTGTAAGTCTTAGGCAATTTGTTTATAAGATTGAAGCAGTAAACGATTTTGAAGCCCATCTGTTGGTAAGCGGTTTCCGTTATCTGTCACTGGCTGTACAAAAAAAGCAAAATCGAATATAAGATTTTTTTTTTATTTTTTTGTACATTCTGGAATCACTTGTGAACAATGAAGAGCACAAGCCTGCGTAAGGATTAAGTTAAGCTGTGTTATGAAGGGTATGGTAAGGTAGAACAGAGAATTCGAATGTAAATATTGTATTGTTAAATAAGCCGCAAGTTATCCAAGTTTGTCCTAAGATCCTAAAACAACAACAACATGAAGCCCTAAATCCATAATTCGATTAAGTACATAGTACGAGATGATAGTGAGATAAGTTCAACTTAAGAATTTGTTCGACCAACAGCAAGTATAACTGAGTTGTAACTGTAAATTTAAAACTAGGGATGTAACGGAACTCCGCCTCCGCATCCGTTACTGCGGAACATCCGCTAAAAACGAACCTCCGCTTTCACATCCGTCTCCGTAAAGTTTTTACGGTTTATGACGGAGGGTTATTTACGTTGATCTTAACGTACAACGCGCAAGGAGGGACGCTCGGCTACATGTTGCAACTGGAGGAATATCTTTATTGTGTGAGAGATATAACATCAAATATAAAGTTTGTTTCATATTTCGCACTTACTTGTCGGCGCCATCAAGTTCAGTGCTAAGTGAACAATTATTTAAAGTCAGCTGGCACGGAAAGCGACAAAACCGCAAAGCTGTTATTCGTGAATATATTTTTCCTTTTGCTTAATTTTGATTATTAGTAATTATTTGACGTTTTATAAGAACTGTACTATGTAAAGTTCACCTCCGCGTACGCCTCCGTTAATCTCCGCATCCTTGGAAGTAAACCCCTCAACTTCCGCATCCGCCTTCGCCTCCGCTAAGACGGCCTCCGTTACAACCCTACTTCAAATGTCGAATGCTCTTTTGCTAAGCTATGTAACCCTAAGTTTTGAGTCTATATAGTATATATTTCTTTACCGTAACCGACATTGGACAGATTCTAATTTCGACATCATAGTCTGAAATGTTATAGTATTTTTTTATTATATTTTATTTTATTATATAATTTTTATTATACATCTGTCCATTATAGAATCTGCCCTAAGTAGAATCTGTCCAATGTAGACTAAACCTAAATCTTGTAATAGTTGGAAACTATCTATTTAATATCTATAAAATATAGCAAAATAAACTAATACAAAATAGCAAATAAAACAGTTTATCGATTCAAATATTGTCGAATATTGGAAAATTATGGCTTTATTTTTATAGACTGGAAAACTATTTAAAAAATGCATAATTCTAAATTTTGTTAATTAAGTACATACACAAATATATTGTTAATTAAGTGTATTTGAAAATATGAGTTCTACTTTCGACAGTCGGCTATTTACTCGAAGCGAGCATATAACTCATCGCTTATCGCTTTAAAGGGCTAGTATGAAAATCCTGTGAGAAGCAAACCACTTGAATTTCCATTATAGACCCGATTACGAATTCCCTGAAGTGTAGGGTTGCCAGGCGATCAGCTGTGTGATGTTTAGATTTTTACTAAATAATGTCCGTTTAATATTAATACATCCAAACTATCACAAACTTCGATCTTTCAATATTGTTCTCTTGTAAATCGGATTACATTTATTTTTAAACAAAAATACCGAAATAACTGCTGTTATTTCGTTAAGTCAAGAGTTGTTACTAATATTATCGCGGAATTGATACATATGTAACAGATACTCACGATACGCGGTTTTAATATCTATCTATAAACGATGTCATGATACAACCTATTAAAATATTGTTTTAAAGGCGAGATTAGCGACAAAAAGTGGGTATGAGTACAATCATATATTGGATAATTACAATTTGTTTATGTCATGATCGGTAATAATCACTTACCACCTGCAGTGAATTGCTCGCTCGACTGCTACTACGGTTTATTTAAAAAATAATCTGTATTAATGTATACTTCTAGATCATAATAAAATAAAAAGTGTGTGTCAGCTCCGACGCACGACTGGAGTTAACTCCTTAAGTACGATTGTCTAAACAGGTGCAACAAAATTAAATTTAAATAAGTTTCAATTGTTGCAAACAGCGCCATCTATGCGACGGATGAAAAAACTTTAAGTAAGTTTCAATTGTTTTCAGTCATCAATCCGATGGATTCAAAAACTTGAAGTAATATTCGATTCGAAAAAGGGAAAGGGACAATAGGTCATTCGATCACTAGATTTTACTTCTCTTATTTTTCTCATACCGGGCGCCTTATATGAAAATCGGTTCTTAAGTAAACTCCAAAAATCAATTTAATCCTATAATTAAAGTTATCTTTTTCATGGCATCAATTGATGCCATGAAAAAGATAACTTTATGTGGAATGATATGTCTTTAAGTATTTCAATTTTAAGGTAGATTTAATTTGTGCTTGTAATTACAAGCACAAATTAAATCTACCTTAAAATTGATGTATAATAAATAATACATTTGTTCTACGTACGCGTTGAGTTTCTTTATATCTTCTCAGTTGAGATCGTGGTAGTGGTGATCCGCTGGTAGTGTAAGAAAAATTGTAACTGACAATTTGTAAGTGCCTCCATAGGCCTGTACGAAATAAAGACATATCATTCCACATTACAAAATCTAACCAAAAGAATCTAAGTCGGTACCTACTTATCTCAAGTTCCGACTGAAATATATAGACGTTTCCCTTTCTACTGTTAAGCGTGGCAACCCTACTAAAAGTGGTTTAAGTGGTAGTTCATATTTCACAATATCGCCCACGAAGGACCAACATAGTTTACACTCTTACGTCACTTGGTTGTGACGTCAAATTTGCAAGATTAAATTAGGACCAACTCCTTCCCGTATTGATCAGGGAGAAAGTTTATTGGAATTATTTGTAAGACGATTATGTTGTAAGCGATTATAATTTGAATAATAACAGTTATTAGGAGGATGTTTAGAAGTAACATTTTGTACTTCTACCTTGGTTTTTGGCAAGGTGTCAATATTTAAATGCATTTGGGCCGTACCACGTAGGCCCAAGGTGTAAGGTGTATATATATATATACGACCTTAAAACGAAACATGCTTAAACAAAAAGAAATAAAACGGTGTGTAATCCATTTAATTAGATTTAGAATTATTATGAAAAATGAAATATGTATCATCTTTTTAACATTACGAAAATATTAAATAAGAAAATGTCAAAACACTTTCGATGTGAGAAAATACATTATGTCCATGCAAATGCGGGTGGTGTCAGTGGACACCACACAATAATGCAATATGCATGTGCGGGTCACGTCACCGGACACCACCTTACCAGCAAAGCGGTATTTGGCTATTGGATAAACCAGGAGAGCGCTTTTTACTGTCGACCCGTGGTTACTTTTGTACCCGGTCTCCCCTACTCATCTTTGCTTCTTTTACACATATCATTATCAACATATTAACTATGTCACTGTTGAACATGGATCTTCTTGGAGAGTTTAGGGATTTAAGCCATAGTTTACATAAGGAGATTACAGACAACTTTTTAATTCGTTCTTTTCGCCATTTTTTTCACTATTAAAGGAAATGATAAATGATAATGGAATTCTATAACGCATATTTAATCGAAAAATAAGAGGTAAATGGAAATCACCACACTCTTCAGACCAAAATACTGTACTGTTTCACACTGCTGTCAATAGGTGGAAAGAGGTGTAACTCGTCAAAGGTCCATCAAAGTTATATATATATAACTTTGACGGACTACTTAGTCTTAACCTTTAACTTTTATTATAGATATTTTTTATAAAGATACCTGTGAATCAAACTACGAAAACGAAAAAATATAAATGAGTACCTACTCTGTAAACAAAAACAACAATTTGGCTGTTGTGATAAGGCGGAAATAGGTGTAGTCGTTGTGCCTCCAACACAACATAAGGGTTGTAACCTACTTTAACGACATTTATTACATACATCATTTAAGCAGCTTCCCTATATTATCTTATGACATACACAATTCACTTAAATCGATGTAGAAAATTAATTACACTTTATTTACCGTGACTTCATAATTTAATTTGCTTTATAAGTGAAGTAGCGCTGTCGCAGGTAAATTGAAAACAGAATTTGAATAATGAAGTAGCCGTGTTTGTTGCCGCCAGACCATGTCTGACATAATTTTATGATTGCAATTAAAATATTACCTGCGTAAATTAAACACAGTACAAATGAAACATTATTTTGGGTGTCGACCCACGTGGTGCAGCGTGGTGCAGTGCCACTGCGTGTCAGATAAATGATGAGTTTAGATTTCTGTTCTGGGTCTGGGTGTTTGTGTATTCGACTTTGTGTGTCACCCACGACACAGGAGAACATCCTACTGTTGGGCTATGTGAGTAGAAAGCGTTTATATTTACGTTTACGTTTTTTGTTATTAAAGTTAAGTTTCTTTGAAGTCAATTAATCGATCATTATCGGAGTGCATCAGAAGCAGGATAAGGTTTTTCGACCATATGTATGTACGTTTGTTCATTTGCACTTTGGCATGCTATACACCTACACGGCTTGGAGGATTGTTACATATAACATATTATTGGAATCTTCACAGTTGGTAAAGTGACATAGGTTATACAATTTTTAAATATGGAGTCTTCATTTTTCTGTTCTTGAGAGAGAAACCTTCAAAGAATACCCGATGCCGTGTGAACGACGCCGGACTATGTAGAGTTTATACCGCGCTACAACCCAAGGCCCACCGAACCGTCTGCTCTTCACGACGGTATACGACCACACATACCGCTGTTCTTCCTGAGGTCGCTTGGCTAGACCGTTCGAGCTCTCACTCTTTGTATTCTGATCATAGAATTACAGGGACTTAAATATGGAGTCTATGGATGCGAAAATTTAGAAAAGTATCATAACGATGTGGGTATCAAATGAAAGCTTGTGTAGACGGAGACAAAGAAGAATTTCAAAAATAAAAAATACTAAAACTGCATTTATCGCCGTGAGCAGAACTTTGTAATATATCTTTTTTTATTATATTGAAGTAGCAATCGAGCATGCAGCCCACTTGTTGGTAAATGGCTACTGCCGCCCATGGACATCTGTAATGAACCCTAGGTAAGATCAAAGTCTCACCTAAGGTTAGCCTTGAGGCGAGGCGTTGCTACCCTTGAGGACTAAGATGGAATGCCTCGGAAAAGTATGTCACCCTTCAGACCAGAACACAGCAGCGCATAGCACTGCTGTTATTAGGCAGAAATAGATGTGGTGGTGGTGCTTTCGGAGTCGAACCAGAAAGAGTGCTACCACCTTCATAAACTTTGAAAATCAGACGTGCACGACTTGGATTCGAACTTGAATCCCTCGGTTGAGCGGCCGAGTTTTAACCAATACGATGTCACTGCTACTTTAAAACTATAAATTAGTTTACATTCTATAAAATTTACATCCTACGCTTAAAAACTTTTAGTTTAAAACTTGTCTAACAACGGTAACCGTGTTTCCCATTTATCCAATTTAAGTTGAAGGACCTCTCCATTACAAGATCTTGATAGGTAAATAATAACCTCGTTTCGGGGAAAACGATACGTACACCACGCGACCATTTTATCTTGTACAAGCTGAGCTCCGCGGTTATAACCGCGTTTAAAAAATGTAACTTGACATGGTTACAAATAGGTGAAATTACAGACCTTATATAATTTTAACATTATACCATTGTTTCAGACAAGACTGATAACAATGGCTCTTATACATATACTTATACATACTAGTTTTACACGCGTGTGCTTTATTTTACACAAGTAACAAAGTAGCATTCTGTCCCCCTGGCAATTAGTGGCCAATACCGCCCTTGGACATTTAGTATCACCTCCAGAGAACTACAACTTACTGCCACAGATTTTTTATAAGATCGAAGTGGCAAATGAACATGCTGTCAACCTATTAGTAGATAGTCACTGCCGCCCATGGATACCTGTAAGCAAATTCATAAAGAACAAGGTCTATCTGCAGTCAATCACACGTGAGTTGCTACTCCCGACGACTAAGATGGTGATGATCGCCTCATATGGCGGTGAGCCGGCGACCACACCCTTCCAACAGAGCAAGAGCCACTACACGCTAGAAATTGGTATAGCAGTGTTTCATCCCTGGTCGAAATAAATACGTTCTACCACCTTGTAAATGCTTCGGAGAATGTTGAACAAAATACGGGTGAAACAAAACTTCTGGAAAAGTAGTTGAAATTTAGGTATTAAAACGAAATACGAATACGATTCAAACGAAATTTACTTGACAGTGCATTTGTATTATTTTAGTAAATTACTGTTTCAACGAACACATCAACATTGAATATAAGTTTATCTTATTGGTATAAGACAAAAGATTTTTTAGTAAAAATTTAGATAAAAGATTACATTTTAAATTATTGGCAATTTATATATCTACTGAGAATCTTGTAAATCAAAAAGTATTGTACAAATTTCTTAAATTTCTATTATCTGAGTTAAGGCGCTTGACACACTAGTAATATTTTAAAGTTGACTGATGCATAGTAAAATATTCATCTTCTTAATGCAATAACAGGGCCAGTGTAACTATAATTACACCGGAGGTACAATCCCCTTGACGATCGCGGAACAAAGAAGTTATCCTTAAGGGCCCAAACCCATTTGTTACCGTTTTCAATCAAAGAAATATAGGAAGACCCCGCTGATTGCACACTAAAGACGTTTCCTTAGAATTCATCAACTCTAAATCTCCAAAGCACTCGTAATAACGTTAGTTTAGTGCAGAAATAACATTCTGAAAGAATAAAATACTTGTAGACTAATATTATCGCGGAATTGATATATTTTAATATGTTACGAGTACTCACGATATGGGGTTTTAAATTTATTTATTATTAAGACCGATAGTTAGTCAAATTGACTCCCCAACATACGAACTCGCCAAACATGTAGCCAGAGTGTAATGCTCTGCCCCTGGTAGGTAGGACAACATCTTACATAAAGGATTCCCTACATTTCGTAAGTATTATAAAACACATAAAGATACAAGAAGGTCATCCCAATCACTGAATGTTTAAGGGTAGTTACTGATGTTCTTATTAATAATAATAAACACTTAGATTATGTTAAAATGTTAGAACACTGTCTCCGCTCAAGTTACTTCCTATATAACGGTCAATATTTTCTTCAAATAAATGGTGTGGTAATGGGCAGTTCGGTTGCCCCAGTAGTTGCTAACATATGGATGGAATATTTTGAGAACAAAGCCATCATTACTGGCCCTAATTGTATTAAAGTTTGGAGAAGATATGAAGATGACGTTTTTGCTATATTAACAGGGGGAATGAGACAAGTGGAAACGTATTTATGTCACCTGAACTCGGTACATACGAATATTAAATTTACTTGTGAAATGGAAGATAATGGGAGGCTGGCATTCTTGGATGTCACATTAAAGACTCGCCCAGACGGTACATTTAGTCATGCAGCTCACCGGAAACCGACTCATAGATACCTACACGGCACTTCACGCCATCATCCTCGACACCTAGCATCGGTTGCTAGGTCACTCACGGATCGCGCACACGCATTATGTTATGATGAACATCTGTCACAGGAATTGAAACACATAAGTGAGGTCCTACGCCGTAATGGCCACACACCTAGGATTAGAAAAAAGAAAGGATAACATGTCACTACCAGTAGAGTTGAACGACATTGCGCCTATTTTCCGTATTTGAAAGGTGTAACAGATAAGATAGGAAGAATCTTAGACAGGAGATATAATATAAAATGTATATTTACGCCCTTTAAGAAACTCGCGGCCTATCTTCGTACACCAAAAGATTCCATACTTTACCAATGTCCCGGAGTTTATAAAGTTGACTGTAGTTGTGGCAGCTGTAACATTGGACAGACAAAACGAGCCATCTCACAACGTATTAAGAAACACATCAGCGCAGTCAAAAAGAATGACCCGAAGAAATCTGCCGTAGCTGAACACATTCTTAATTCCGGTTCTAACCACTGGATCAAATTACATAAA
>MOOZ01000340.1:622988-659133 GCA_002930495.1 Cecropterus lyciades
TTTGCGAAGTTGTTTTTATAAATATAATATTTATTCTTATCCAAATAAATACATAAATTAGTTTTCTTTGTAGTAACCAATACGCGAGTGAAACCGTGTGGCGCAGCTAGTATACAATATTTAGTGAAGAAGTAAAAACAGATATTGCATCGCACACTATATTTCATTATCTGTAATGAAACTTTTAAAAATAACTATTGCGTATAATGCATTTGCATCATTATTATTTAGTTAATTTAAAAATGATGCAATAGTAGCTACCTATTTCTCAGGCCTGAGGTCATAAGTAGTAGGTTTGTAGCTAATTTAATGATAAGACAAATATTTTTAATTGTAGTGATTACTTTTTTGCGTGATTATTGTATTGCAATTATATTAAGACAGCCAAACAGCCAGCGTTTAATTTATTTCTAGTATATTCTGTGGAACGGTTTTTAACGTTATTTATTTTTGAACTAAAAACTTATTTCTTACATATTATAATTTATTTATGATAATAGTATTTTCTTACATATTATAATTTATTTATGAATACACAGTGAGTATTCATGTCGTACGTTTTTAAGGGTTCCGTACGCAAAGGGTAAAAACGGAAGCCTATCACTAAGACTGCTGTCCGTCCGTCCGTCCGTCTATCACTAGGCTGTAACTAACTCATGAACCGTGATAACTAGACAGTTGATTTAAACGCTTTAAACGCTTTTTACACTCATAGCCCCACAGTAGGATTTTCTCCTGTGTCGTGGGTGCCATGGACACACAAAGACGAATACACAAACACCCAGACCCAGAACAGGAATGTAAACTCATCATTCAGATTTCTGTCTGGCCGGGGTCGAACGCGGGACCCACTGCGTGTCAGACCGGTATGGTGACCTCTCCGCCACGCGGGTCGTCAATTTGTTCACAGATGATGTATTTTTGTTGCCGCTTTGACAACAAGTAAAAACAGAGTAAATTAAATATTTAAGCGGGACTCCCATACAACGAACGTGGTTATTATGCTCTATGTTCATGAAAATTAGTATGCATGGAGTTTCGGGGAAAATAAATAAAACTAGTTAGGTTTCTTTTTTAGAAAACATCGTAGAATAATCTCTCCACGTATAACAGTGATACATATATGATTATGATACATATATGTGATTTTGACGACCCGCATGGTGGAGCGGTCACGATACCAGTCTGCCATACAGTGGGTACCGGGTTCGATCCCCGGCCAGACAGAAATCTGAATGATGAGTTTAGGTTTCTGTTCTGGGTCTGGGTGTTTGTGTATTCGTCTTTGTGTGTCCATGGCACCCACGACACAGGAGAAAATCCTAGTGTGGGGCTATGAGTGTAGAAAGCGTGTTTTTTTTTTTTAAATATAACGTTATTTTCGCATTATAATGCAGATTTGTCGAATGTATATTTTATCGCAATATGTCCAGTAGAATGCAGGTGGTTACAGTAAAAAAAGTTTTTTTAATATAAAATGTATGGACCTAGTATAATTAGATTTTTCTGTTGTTAATGTTTTGTTGGTCTTTTATAACAGGTACTGGGTAGACAAGGACTTGGTGACGAGTCTAGACCCGGCGTTTCAGAAGGCGATGTGGTTGTTCTCCTGCACGAACTCCTGCGCCAATCCAATTGTGTACGGTGTGTTCAATCGGAATCGTTGGACGTGGCGATCTGGTCCCGTAAGTACACGGTCTTAAAGTATTCAATCAGTACAAAATTATATTACAAAAAGAAAGTTACAATCCTTTTTTCAATTAACTATGAGTGAGGGGATTAGGTTGTTGCTCCTCTCCCCCACCAAACATTCGCGAAAAACAGATTGTTTTATTTAAAAAAAAAAAAATATGTTAATTCGGATCTCCCTCCTCGTTAGCAAATGGTGCGAAATATACGACACTAGCCGACCTTTTTTAACCTAAATTACTAACCTCAAAGTAGAAAAATGTAATAAGAAATGATCACATAGTTTAAGTTAGGAAAGTTATTAAATTGATATACTTATTTCAAAATTACATATTTCTGGCATTTGGCGTTGAAACTATGGGACCGTGGGGATTAAATGCTAAATTATTCTTTAAGCATTTGTCCAAACGTTTGATAGAGTCAACGAATGATCAGAATGCTGTTACATACTTCGGTCAACGAATTAGCTTGCTATTCAGCGAGGTAATGTTGCCAGCATTCTGGTGACTCATCCTAGAGACAGCAATTAGATGCAGATTTTTATATTTAATTTGGAAATTTGTTTCTGTTCACATTTATGTTATATTTTTATGCATTTTATTGTTACAATAATTAGTTAATATTTTATTACTTTTAAATTAATAATAAAAAAATTATATATATTTTTTCCAGCACGCCAGGTGTCATGGCAGCAGTAATAGACGTGGTTCCCGATTGCCATATGGTGAATCCATGGAAATATCCGCTGCCACTCTTGCGAGAGTCAGAAGTTCCTTACACAGCGAAAGAAATAGCAGACGAGACTCCGGGCATCACTCCCATAATGGAACCCAAAAACATTATAATAACAATAATAATAATAATCACCTTAACGGTCAAGTCTAACACAATGTTATAACTTTCATCATTATAACGAACCGTTATCACGTTGCGTTATAACGATTACTATCCAACGTTGTTATATTATTGCTATATATTGCTATTAAAGCGAATGTTTCTTTAAAAATAGTTAATATTGTTATAGACGGACTTGGTAGCTCTTTGTTGTTTTCTTTAGTGTAAAGTTATGTACATTTTGAATATTATGTGATTGATTGTAAATGGATTTTAGTCTAATAAGACGAGTACGAAATATGTAAATGAGAGCTTTAAAATCTAAGTCTATAAACATATCTAGAATAAAATAAATTATTACTTATCTTTGCAATGAAATTGTGCTAGGTATATTCTAACAAATTATTAGATAATGGAATTGCCGCCATATTATGTACCTACTATGTGTTTATTTCGAGCAAAGAGTACAAAAAAGTTAATGTAAGAGACTCAATGTCTTATTGTATCATTTCTTTGTACATTGTTACTTGATTTAGTAGTATTTCTATCTAGATATGTTACAACCGTTTATTTATATTGTTTTTTTTTAATATATCTATCTAAGTCTTACATATCAAGTAGCAGAATAACGTCTGCTAGTTATGTGTGTGTATGAATGAATATGCATATATATTTTTGAAATGACGAGAAACTTACCATTCCTATTTTTAGATATTACTTTTTAAAGAAAGTCAAACTGTAGAGATACTCATTTTAATAATAAGTGATGCATTCCTTATATTATCTGAATTTAAAACGGTTATATTTATAATTTACAAGACTGACTTAAAATCAAAGTCACGCAAGTTAATAAATCATTAATTTGATTATCTTATGCCATTATTATTTAGTATAGAATATACGTTGGCTGTGAGACGCTAGACACTCAGTTGAGTAATGCAAAGAATTGTAAATTGTGTACCAAATATTTATTATTAAGTAAATGCAAAAATAACTTTATTTAATAAACTATGAAATAGATAAATTCATTTATTTTCCCCCAGGGCTGTCGGTAAATAAGAATTCTTAGATATGGATAAGAGTTTATTAAAATAATTAACATCAAACTATGTCCAAATAGAGACAGAAAGATCTGATAAGTTTCATCGAAAATTTTAAGATGATTTTTATAATATAACGGTAGACTGGATTAAAATAACTAATTTGGTCAGCTTTTGTAATAAACAGATAATATAAATAAAATAATATTATTTATCTATAATTAACGAGATAAAACAAAATACAGTATTACATCTGTAAACTTACAATTAATTTTTATAACATTGACTTGTATCCTATAGAAGAAATACACTATTGCACTAAAATTTGTATGATTATTATGAATCGGAAATTAATTTTTGTTAGAAAAATAATTCAATTATACCAGAAATTGTAACATAAAGGCTCACATAAGTTAACTAAAAATGAATGTTCAGTAAAATTAATATATTTTACACATATTACAGAAATAAAATGATTTTAACCATCATACTATCGTAATACAAATTGTATTGAAAACTAAGTGTATTGACTTTGTTATCTGTTAAATAAAACAATTTTAAATCGTTCATAACGATCAAAACAATGAAAATGACAAATATTAGTCTGACATAATTAAAATATTTTCAACACTTCAAGTATATCTTGCTGCTTTACGATTAAAACAATATATTAGCAACTGGAATGCAATGGCCTATTGACTGAAGCTACATACACACTATATTACAAATTTAACTTACGATATGGCACATTCACTTTTACAAATATATAGTTAACATACACACAATACGTACATGTACATCCATACAAAAATAGAAGCACAGTTTTACCTACAGTGTACAGTTGCGTTAATTTAAAAGCTTTTTAAATAGAATGGTACAATTATGACTTTTTAAACTGAATATATTCCAATTCATTATCGTTATATCGTATAATTTTAAATGCCAGCACAAAGTCTTGTTTCCAGCTTCAATTTCAGCTCTGCCAATAAAGATATGTTATTGTTACATTATTTAAAAGCTTTTAAGTACTGTAGAACGTCCCTGCAAACAGCAACCTTTGAGAAGGCGTACTTCACTATTAAAATAATGGCACGTTTAGAACACACTGATACATTTAAGCTCCCATCTAACGATTACACCAAAAACAGATTAAATCTATCATTCGATATAAATAATTTAACTTCACTAAACTAACATCAAATGCCAAACAAGGACATGTGTACAGTTGAACAACAATTTCGAGTTACTTAATTACCACAACAACAACCCTTAATTATCGTGCATGGTAAAATAATCTAACGATACAAATTATAATTTTATTAGGCAGTTAAAACAATAAAAATAGTTTAAATAAACGGTGTTTAGTTTCTGTAATAAATACTCCGCATATAAGACTAATATCCTTAAACGAATTAAATGAACAACATAACGCAATAAATTAATCACAACGAAATTATGCAATAATAATTATGCTATACGTTATTGTCCTGGCACGAAATAACGGTAACGTCGAACACGTTATAACAGTTATAACTGTTATAAATAACGTTTAATGATCGCCCTTTTCTATTTCGGTGAGTTCGTGCACAGCAGCGCCCTCTCGGTCGTTCTGAGTGGCGCGCGTCTTAGCGATGTCTCCCTCTGAGAGTGTCGTCACAATGATGGCGCCAAGGGCGTCGCAAACCACGTTGATTGTTGTACGGAAGCGATCGCTGAAAGCATTTAAATACATTGTTATCCACAAATAATCACTATTAACTACTTAATTTCATTTTCTACACAGTTTTGTATAACAAGACCGTCTTGATAGGTATTATATAAGTTACTTACACTGTTACGTTTTTAAAAAAAAAAAAAATTCTTCTTACTACATATCAAGCTTAAGAGATGCATCTAAGTGCATTCACAAATATATTTTAAGGAAAGTCATAGATTTCGAAACATTATATTTTTAAAATTATGTTACGTACATAAGCAAGTAGGAAGGTAGTAATTTATATTTTTATCATTTTTAATTTCTACCTAAGCAGGTATATATTATAAAGTAGTTAATAGCTGTAGTACGATTATATTAACACACTACAAGGGTTGATAGGGGGTTCAATTTGATTGAAACATCATGTACGTGTTATGGAATGAATGAATGATCTAAGCAAAAGTAGACAAGAAGAATCCAGAGATTTTAAAATGTCATCGGTTTTGCATTACCAAGATGATATACAAAAGTCTCAAGAAGAACTCACAGCAGCCAATCGACCGCGAGGATTATGGAGACGTCCTCAGCCGGCAGGTTCACGGTGTCCAGAACCATGACCATCGTGACCAGCCCCGCCTGGGGGATACCCGCTGCGCCTATACTCGCTGCTGTTGCTGTTACACTGGAATAATAAAAAAATGAAAAATAATATTAGGTTACATTAATAATACTTGAAACAAATGGACTATCTTATCTTATTATATCTATCTCACATTCGTCTATACCCATTTATATTCATGTAAACAGCAAGCTGCGCATCGTTCATATTTTGAACAATATTTGTAACAATATTTAATAATACATGTTAGCATGTTGATGACACGAATCCATCAACAACCCCAATCAACCAATAATCGTCTAACGCGCCTATAGAAGTTTTCACTTCAAAAATCATGGTTTGAATATTTTGCTACATAGGAGACATAAAAGGCGCACATCATTATGAATTGTCTGTCAGTAATAAAAGTGATAAATAAGTTTTTTGAAATTAAATTGGCAAACAAGGTTACGGATCTACAGAATTCATTCGGAATTTTCATAATTCCATCGCAGATATTGTGGTAGGTACAGATTTATCTAAAGTGCAAGTAACCCCAAAGTACATATTGTATGAAAGGTCTTCACGATTGGCATGTTTGCGTATTATTTACAAATAATATATTTGCATTTTGATATTTTCCTGAAGTGTAAGCTTTTGAAGAAGTTATACATTTTTGTTACGATTGCAGCTTAGCCGACAACACAAACAAACTGCATTTAATAAAGCACATATCGTCTTTGATAATCTCCGTGAAATGGTAACATACTTGCTAACTCATAAACAAACAACTATATTCAAAGAAAAAATAATCAAGAAAATCAACACAGTTATCAAATCAAATCAATTTATTCATAAATAATGTAACATTACTAATATTGGTGATAACCATCGTAACTGTAACTTTATAGTGACTACTTTCATGTTTGATAAAAGATATCATGACATGAAAAAAATCTCTAGATTATTTTCAGGTTTTATTAAACATGAAAATATTCGTTATAAAGTTACAGATATTAAATTTAATCAAATCGAATCAAGTGAATAGGCTATGTCGGTTGTGAAATTTTTATTCGCTTATTCTGCCACTGATATGACAAGGACTCACCTTACAGCGATGATCTTTCCAAACGACATCTCGACCTTCCTGAGCTGCGCGATGAAGATGGCGGCGACGGCCTCGTACAGCGCCGTGCCGTCCATGTTGATGGTCGCTCCGATGGGGATCACGAAACGGGTAATACGAGGATCCAGGCCCATGTCGTCACAACAACCTATCGTTATTGGCATCGTTGCTGAGCTGAAAGTAGAAATTGGTAATTTGATAGAGAGAAGAATATAATAAACGTTTTCAACACTCATCATATAATGGCAATAAAGGTAGACGTTACCTATATCTATTTCTCCTTTATCAGCAATGTATCGTTGCCATGTTCTGGTTAGAAAACTTGATTGAGGAGGGGCAAAATGCATTCTAATTTGGTCTTCAAGTATACCTAAGTAGTCATCAGGTGTTTGCTACATATCTGTGACAGATCTCAGGTAGGTACTAAGGAGTACAATAAATAACAGGTAGACGGCAAGAAGAAAATACCATATTCACTTTTTTCCAGGAGTATAATAGAAGTCTTAAGGCCTGCACTTTTGATTTGAATACAAAGATGATATTTACATGTGTTCCAACTAAGTTCTCATAGGAAACAGTGAACCTTTGCCAACGTTAGGTAGCTCTCCAATCCTGTTTAGGATTTTACTTATAGTCTTGATCAGAAATGAACGACGCGATGTATTACTCCAAGTGTTAAAATACGTTTGTCATTTCGATACTAATGTTCACTTAACAAATTAAATTATATTATTTGTTAAATACTAATGTACGACTCTAATGTTCATTGTTAGTTTCCTGCTGATGATTCCAATCATTTATTATGACAGCATTCGATGCATATTGCAATTTTTTATTGAACTAAAGACAGTACTTACCTAGAAGCAGTTCCAAATGCAGTCGCCATAACTTGTCCCATCTTCGCAATGTAGCGGAAAGGCAGCTTCTTCGTGGCCAGGATGAATAAGATACTCAGAGTACCGAATCCATGCAGGAAGAGACCCAGTAAGACAGTCATAAAGTACATCCCCAGTCGACCAACCAAGTCTCCGAAATCACTTATCTCCATTATCTTTGCAGTGACTAGGAAGAAAACGCCCAGAGGTGATAGCCTGAAATTTTTTAATGAGCAATTAAATTATTTTTGGCACGATTAAAAAAACTTTTATTTATATTTAACTTGTTATGTCATGTCAAAAATATCTTGTTTGTTTCGAAACTTATTTACTTATTTCAAATCCGATTTGTCGACAAAAACACAAGTTTTGCAGATGCACATGTTTTCCAAGACAGCAAAGTGTTGCTTATTATCACACAATAGATAGAGAGTTTGGAACACTCAGAGTTTGGAATGCTAGGCAAGATAGGTTTTTCAACACGAAGACACTTATAAATAGCGTAGCTGGTATAATAAATAAGATATACATATAATCATGAACTTATATAAGCAAGCTCTAGAGAATTCGAACTCCATAGTATAGACAAGAAAACAAAAATACTTTAAACAGAAGTACATCTTTTATTTTTTTAACTGTCACTCTTGGATTCCCTCCTTAACAAAGCAACTCTCATACACATAAAGTAACGTACCGAAAAACAAATATCATATTACCAAATAACCCATCCAGTGATGATCATCATGGCCTCGGATAGAGCGTGGAAGAAGTTCTGCAGCGGACGGCTTTGCTCACCCATCTTCCCCAGAGTGATACCTAGCACAATACTGAAGAACACTAGGCCCAACACATTGCTGCCACTCTGGTACTCTCCTTCGATCTTGTATGTTTCCAGTGAACCTAAAAACATAAATGTATATGTTTCTTCGATTTGTTAATGTAAGAACATTAATATGTATAAAAGTAATATTTTAGATAAATATTATCGCGATTATTAACCGACTTCAAAAAGAAGGAGGTTTTATGTTCGACTGTTGAATGAAAGAATGTTCTATTGCGATGGTCCCATTGGTACCAAGTCTCCTGACTTCTGATCTGATGATGGAATTCCAGGGAAACCGAGGGCAACCCTCAAATGTTATAGGTACATATAATAATGTTTTTCATTTTCTAAAGCTATTGACACATTAGCATATGGTCCTCATCTCTTACGCTGCTATACTGGTAGGACATTCTTTTGTCGTAGTGTTCTAGAGAAATTTATTGAGCGCCGCCTTCGGGACTACGTACTGTGTATGAACTAAACCAACATATTTATAAATATTAAAATTATGTACATATTTCTCAATATTAAAATGTATTTAAATTATAATTTACTCTTTGTGGCAAAGAAGTTGATTTATATTTTTCGTTTTTGTCACGATATTGTCTTTAATTTCTTTATTGCCGATTTTTCGATGCATGGATCATGGTCACGGCAAAACTCATATACCGTATATCATAAATACACGTTACATATACAAAAGCAGACAGTCTAGTGTTATAAAACTCGGCCTCACTGATCCGGTCGGTTGTTTTAATCCTAATCATGTGATTTTTTTGTACGTCTAATTTTTAAACCGTATGCGTGTTGTTTAAATTAATTATCACGGTCAATGAAAAATCTTACGAAACTTACAGGTCTAAAAGTTCTTTCAAAACATTACAATATACCAATATACTTTTGAGGGACGTCAAGTCCTTTGTTTAACCCTTATAAATTTCGGAGACTTTCTATTGGAAGTGGGAACTACCACCGTCTTATACAAAATGTACCCACTTATTTTTCTAATTTTCTCTAATTAATAAGCTACAGATAATATGACTTCACCGTGTCACTTACACAGTTAATGAATGGCAAGTAAAGTATATTTGTGTGTATTTGGTGTGGTAATGGAGACATACTTATCGGAGGCGTTACAATTTAGTCCTCACGAATAGCAACGCATCTGTGGTCAACCTCAGGTAATAGTCTGGTGTTACCTGGGGTGATTAGAGATGTCCATGGACGGCAGGAGCTCCTACCAGGTGGACTGCATGGTCGTTAGCTACTTCAATATTACAAAAAAATCTTTAATAGAGGGTTTAATAGTTCAAACATACCATTAATAGCTCTGTTATCGGTTGGATCGTAGGAGAGTCTGGTCCGATACGATGCAACGGTAGCCTGCACGATGTTTTCTGGGAACACATTTCTGAAACAAAATCAATTTAATTTAACAATACCCTACATCAATGTAGTAGCGTGGGGGGAGGGTGGAGAGTCAGTATATTTTGAGGGGCAGAAAAAATTCCTTATTCGTTATATACATATATATTATTCCAATTCAAAACTAATTTTGCACCGGCAGTAGTCAAATTCTCAAGAGCTTCGCCAGCCTATGACTTAGATGGGGGTGAAAATGAAGGGGGGGGNGGGGGGGGGGGAACAACAGTAAGCTTCCAGAGTTATATCATTCAGGGTTTTATTAGCAATGCAGATATCACTAACTTCTATGGTGTAAGCTTTAACATACGCTTAATATAAACATCGATCAATGCAGTTCTTCGAATAATTATCTATATGTATAATTTCTCTATCGTCTGTATTTTTATTTTACAATACCATGAGAACAATGAGAGACACGGATGCAAAAAATCGTTTCTTTAGCGATACAAAGAAAATTAATATTATGTAGCAGGTCAGTGGCGTGTGTTTATTCCGCACGGGGCGGGGTTGAACTCGCTACCCAATATTGAAACTTTTGTCGGCGAAAAAAAGGAAACCTAAATTGACGATCTAAAAAAAGGTCGCCAAATCTAAATATTCTGTCGCGCTGAGTGTGCCGCCTGGGAGCGCAACTTGAATTTTAAGGTTTTCTATAAAAAAAAACCGGTTATACATATATAACGGATTTAACAAAAATGGGACTGAAATTTAAATATTATAAACTAACAATCCTACCCTACTAGTGCGAAGGACAAATCTTTCCACTACTACGATCTACAATCCGAGATCCGGAAATGGATGGCAGCGCGCACTTCCGTCTCGTTGTATCTACGGACGTCATGACGTGCCAATTTAAACACTATTATTTAATACAATACAATAGATACATAATGCTTTATTCTACAAATCGTAAAAGATGTGCATAAAACAACGTAAAGATTATTCTTTTTTACTAGTTTTCTATGATCATACTCGTACTTAGCTTTGGCCGTCTACGTACGCGTAAATGTAAAACACAAAATAACAGAAAAATCCTCAAGGATGAAATTCCCAAAAAAAACATTAGAAAGGATGTATATAAAATTTTACGTATACCATTAACTTTAAAATTCACATATTAATAATAACATTCGATGTGTGTTTGTTACTCTTTCACACAAAAAACATAAATCGGATTGCGCTGAAATTTGGTACAACGATAGCTTATGATCTGAATTAGGGATGCTGCGAATATATGATATGCATCTGCATCCGCGTCCGCGGATGATCAATGCGGATGCGAATGTAATACAAGTTGCGACGAATTATTTCTTGTAAATAAATGATTACTATTTGTTTGCGCTGTGGATTACTTATATTTGTTTTGAGTGTTATTGTGATACAGTGATCGTTGTGTGTAAATAATTGTTTATTGGGAAATATTTATACTAGTCGTAGTTGAGCTTATTTAATTTAAATCGCCAGGTAAATACCATTATGTTAACGCTCCTATTTTTAACTTTACTTACTAATATGAAAATTAATAAGTAAGTAAAAATAATAGAAGCATTATACTTCATACTAATTTTCATAAACAAAATGTTAATAATTACTTTATCGTTGTTTTAATTCGCCATTCATATATAGTATATAAGATCTTAAACATCCGCATCCTTATTCGCGGATGTGAGCCTTCGAAAATCCGCATTCGCATTCACATCCGCGGATGTCAAGAAATGGTCATCCACAACATCCCTGATATGAATTCACGCTGGATACTCATTACTGTCATAAATGTGAACGAAGCGAGCGGAACCGCAGGACCAAGCTTGTTCTTCATAAAGGTCGGTTACTGACGTTCAAAAATAATTGTATAAAAATACTTTTTTTTATTTAGGGTTTTATCACAACCCTACGAAATGTAGAGCCAAGGTCACATCTCTTAATACGTTTATAATCTTTTAAATTGACACGAGTGTTTTCAAGCTTCCGCTGGGTCATTAAGTGACTGTTACAATTGAAATTAATTAATATAGTAAAAATTTAGCATTTTTACGGGCGGAACTTGTCAAATACGTCATTAACACCAGTGTCAAATAGTCAAACCCCAAATAGTGTTTTTGCCTTTATACATACTATTTTTATTTAATTATCTGATTCATGATTTTTTTTATAATATTGAGGTAGCATACGAGCATGCAGACCACCTGATGCTAAAGACTCCTGCCACCCATGGACAACCAACTCCAGATAAGACCAGAGTCTTAGCTGACGTTCCCACGGATTCGTTGCTACTCCTGAGGGTAAGCTGGAACGCCTCGGGTAAATATGTCTCCATCACTACACCCTTCTGACTTGAACACAACAGTACTTAACACAGATGTTATCAGGCAAAAACTGGTGTGGCGGTGATACCTCCGGAGTTAAACCTCAAATGCTCTACCATCTTCAAGTGACATTTGATGTACTGTCAAAAGTAAATTATTCGTTTTATACAAATAGCAAACGAGCGTGCAGTCTACCTCGTGCTAGATGACACCTATGTTCGGTGGAAATCTACAATAGAATATCAAAATAGAATCAAAAATAGATAATATATGGTTAAACATGAGATCAGCGTTGAAGGGAGAAAAGTCATACATGCGAAAGGTTCCAACGTAGTCCTTAGGACTAACCTTGTCAGGGGTAGATTACAGATATCCACGGAAAGCAGTGCCCATTTATTATAAGGTGGACTGCGTATTCGTTTGCTACTTTCATATGAGAAGATATACATTATTATGTGAGACATGTAAGGGGGGAAGCGGAGGATCGAATCTCATGATAATATAACGTTTTTTTTTCTGCAAAAACCGTGTAAATTGCTTGAAAACTGTATTAAAATAAATAAAACATGTTTCTCTACTTTCGAACATTGTCACGTACGATAGTAAGCAACTCACCCAGGGGGAAGAGGAGTCGAAAAATCGCAAAAATCACCTCACGTAATTAATGTACGCCCCCTTATGAGAAAAACATTCATAAAAATCCTAAATCTAATGGATACTGAAGTGTGACCTATTGTCACCTGGCAAGATCCGTGCCAATCTGAGGCGGTGGTTTGTTTGATTGATACAACACATAGGGTTGTTGGCTTAACAATTTTGATATTCTCAAATCACTACTTAAAGTCTTATTTATTCTTATTTAGTCTCATTCACTATCCGTGTCCCCCGGTTTGACTTGTGTTTAAAAACATAACATAACTTTCAATTGTAATTACTTGTGATAGAGTTTTTGGACTAAATGTTGCATTAAAATATCGACTTTAAATACATTTAAATCCTTTCAATTCAATCCTTTTAATTCAGTAGATTTTGCTTGATGCGACTACAAACACAAAATAGATATACAAAAATTCAGAAAATACTTATTTTCAGTCTCAATAAATAGCACTCAAAAATCGACTTCTAAATAATACACTAAGTATATCAGCAATATTAATAATATTCGTCAGAGTAGACACGAAACAATTAGTGAAGTGAAACTTCTTAGCGCGCATGTGGGTAGAATTTTTACGGATGAAACGCTACATAAAAATATGGGACGTTTTTGTTATTAAATTCATCCTAAATATCCATTGCAAGTACATTTAATATAACTATATTAATTTTCCATCAAACTCAACTCCATGGAGGAGGTAAACGAAAATTATATACATGTGTCTCTTTTTATTTCATACGCTTGAGGGTAGTATTAAATTTTTAAACAGAATATAAAATATCTATTGCAAATATACCAGAATTATATAACTATACAGGAGGTAAAAAAAAATCAATGAGATTTTTTTATGTATCTCTCTCGTTCTAAACGTGTTTGACAAGGTGCGAGTGCATCACCAAATATACCAGCGGTTGTTTTTGTCTCTTTCTATTTACTAGTATGATGGTATGGTACAAATACAACAAATGGTAGTTCAAATATATATATATATATATATATATGATCCAAAATATGTACCGCAAATATACCAGGGTTATTTATATAATTATGGAAGAGTTATAAATATAAACAAGATTTAAAAATTAGTTTACCAAAGAAGTTTCACTTCTGACATGTGTATTTTTTCCGCACGCACTTTTATTTTTAACAAAGGGATCCCTTAAACCACACATTTTCACGACCAGTTTTTAACCAGTGTTAGTGTGTCAGTGACACGTTTGTCATTGTGGATTAAGCAACCCTAATAGCACTGTATCTAGGGCGGTATAAATAGACTGATGAAGACTGACGAGTGGGGAACCGTCGCATGCGCCGATTCTCGGACCTAACAACGTTAAGGACGCTATTGTTTTATTTTATTGTAATAAGCGCCATCTATCGACATGGTTATGCAATGCGATGCGTATTTGGGTACACTTTAAATAAATTTTTAAAGTTATGAAAAAATGTTGACATTTTTTGTACTTATTTATAAGTTTCTGTGCGCGGTCACATCACACATATAATAAATGTATAGTACAATGGTTTACTTATTTCAAAATGTAATTTCTTCTAGCAGCCCTGAAATAAGAATGGACAAATGAAAATAAAATCAAGCGTTGTTATTTTAATTTTCAGTTTCAAATTTCATAGGCTATCTAATTATATGATCCGTTATGGTTTATATTATCTTACTTATATTACAAATACTAAACTATATGAGGATGTATTTGTGACTCTTTCACTCGAAAATCACTGAATGGATTTGAAGATAGTTTATGGTGTAGATTATCACATACTTATTACTGTGAAACATGACCCAAGCGGGTGGAGCCACGGAATACAAACTGGCATTTTTTTAATAAATTGCTATTTTTCGCAACAAGCACTCAAAGTACATATATTAATATCACAGAAAGTGACATATGAATGTTAAATTATATAGAAAAACATTCCAATAGATGCCCAACAAAATTTGTTCATAAATAAACATACCTGACCCTAATATCGAAGGGCCATTTTTAAAAAGCATGACAAACCACTTAACACCGTAAAATCCATTTGGCAAGCAATTATTATCAAGATAACTATATATTTGTTATTTACTCGTAGAATGATGTAACTATTAGTACAGGCCCTACTAAAGGGCCGAGCCGAGAGTGTCTCAATGATCAACAAACTTAACAAATTACACATAAACTTAAGGATCTTCTCTCTAGCGAAGGAGGAAATTCAAGAAATCAGGCAAGAGGGACCAAATCCACCCCCAGTAGTCTTCTTGTCCTGGCTTCAGGTTGGCTGTCCAACGGTAGCTAAGAACACCAGTGGACAGTGTATCTACTGAGGGAAATGTCCGGGCAAGGAGGTATTCCTCGAGGCCCGCAGACCTTACGCCATGCGGTGACGCCACGCCGTGGCAGAGGACTACTTTCAATGTCAACAAGAGTTCAGGATCGCCACAAAGAACTCGGTGAAGCTGTAAAGGCCAGGAGTTCCAACAATAACTACACATTTGCTAAAAAAAAAAGAGATCTCAATTCCCTGCTTGCATTTGTACACAAAACTGGGACAAGCAAGGGAGGGGGGGGTCATAATTGAAACTCGGTCCAACTTGAAACTTGCCTCGGGCTGGACCTGTTAACTACACATAAAGTTTTGGTGTCAAAAAGTAAATAAGTCAAAATACCTATACATAAAGATATTTTACTTTAGAGGAGTAAAAGTCCGGACAAAACGGAGGAAATTGTTCATAACATTTTACTTTCTACACTTATAGCCTCCTAGCCCCAGTTTCGGGTGCAATACATAACAAAGACACACTTACAAAGACGAATACACAAACACCTGGACCCGATTTTTTGTCACGAGGGAGAAACCTTCAACTGGTAGCCGACGCCGGGTTATGTGGGATTTTTACCGCACAAAAACCCTCCAGTGGCCATCCACAGCACTGCGTGGAGAACTCCGGAATCTCCAACGGAACACTACCGTAACCCTATTCTGGTCCCGGAACTACAGGGACAAAACACCCGGACCCAGAGAAGAAATTTAAATTCATTAATCTGATATCTTTCTGGCCGAGGATCAAATCTGGAATCTACTGCATGTTAAACTGGTATGATGACCATTCCACCAAGCGGATTGTCGTGTCATCCATCACTTATCTTCAATTGGTATGGATAATAATACTTTTACTTTATAGCTACACTAGCTTAGTCCCATGACTCCGCCTTCCGCCTTCTTATTGACGTTTACCATACAAACTATTTATTTGCCAAATTTTAACGAAATCCGACTGATTGCGTAAAAGAGTTACAAACCCACATACATCCTAACAAACTTTTGCTTTTATAATATAAGTAAAATTTGCTTATTTATTTAAAAACTGTAGTTGTACATATAATTAACAATGTTCCTACATTTTATCATGATACTCAAGATCCATATATATAGATTTTGTAATTTATGTACTTACATTGTTAAACATTATCTCATAGAAATTTCGGCATCAAAACTCTGCCTCTCTGTCCTTTGGATATTGCGTTTTAAATTGACATTCAGTGTAATAAATGTCAATATAAAACGCAATAGCCATCAGGAGAGCGTAAATAGGTCAAGAGAAATCCCTTATATATCGATTAAATAATTCGCAGCTCGAATAAGTTCCCGTTTTTTCCTTGTAAACACTCTTATTGGCACAAGAAAGGAAATCGCGATGGATTTATTTAAAACTTGGATCAGATTTCGAGATGCTGTATATTGAAGAGCATTTAATGACTAGGCATAATGAGCATTGTCCCTGTAGTTCCGGGACCAGAATACATAATTGTCCCCTACGTAATAGGGGATTATGTCGTATGCCTGACGTAAGAGGCGACTAAAAGGGGCTTTCGGGGTTGCGGGCAGCAAGAGTGGAAGCTCGAGCTGTCCGCCGAAAGCAACGCCGGGAAGGATGGCGGCATTTGTGGTCGCATACTGTCGTAAATGCCTGAAGACATGGTGAGCGTAAATGCTCACCGGGAAAGAGCCTCAAAGGGGCATCGCGCTCGGAGGACTCCGGTTGTGTTCCGATGGAGATCCCGGAGTCCTCCACGCAGCGCTGAGGACGGCCACCGGAGGGGGTTTAAGTGCGGTAAAAATCCCACATAACCCGGCGTTGCCTCCATGGCGTCGAGTACCTTTTGAAGGTTTCCCCATCGTGACAAAAAAGGCATAATAACAATAATTACAGCGACAACGCAACCGTTGCTAGCGGTATCCATGGGCTTCTAGTGTGAAGAGCGGTAAGGTACACAAAATGAGGGGTTCTAATTTAGTCCTCAGGGATAACAACGCATCTGTGATTAATCTTTTGTAAAGGGGCATCATTTACATGAGGCAACCATCAGTGATTGACTTCAGATAGTCTCTGTTAGGTATGAACCTGCTGTCAGATGCCCATGTTCGGCAGTTACCATTTACCATCAGATTTACGTCTGCATGTTCGTTTGCTACTCCCACTTATATTTAAAAAAAAAAGAAATTTGATTACAGATGTACGAGTATTTGTTCGGTGTTCGGTATTTTTCCGCAATCCTATCTCTGGATTGCGGAAAAATACAATACATAGGATTGCGACTTATATTATCTTCATGGTAAAATAATAAATTGTTACCAGAGTAGGATAATAATGATTACTTCGATCTAACACAAAGGATCACGTGTTTTATCAATTGCTTAAATCAAGTGGATATTTAGTTACAACGATGCATTGTTGCATATATCTCGGCAATGCATCTATGATGCGGCTTAGCCATAAAGCCAGCGTATTTCAACCTTTTTTATGTCGCGATTCTCTATTGCCTAATTCAAAATATTTCGCGACCCTCTAACCTGTACCATTTTTAAACTGTATTTCACTATGTTAAAAATAATAAATTCTTATAAAAGTTAATTTTAATTATTAGACGGTTAAATACATGACTTATGCCTACAACTACCCTTTCTTGGTAAATATCTTCTTGAACTTCATATTTTTATAGAGGTTTTATCACCCTCTGCGCTTAGGGGCTGCTGCACTTTGAAAAACACTGCTCCAAACAATTTATTCGTGTAAGGATGTAATGTCATACTAATTCACTTGCTGCTCATACATGATATACTGTTGGTATTACGCGATCTCATTCACTTGACGCTAATGGATACTAAGTTGTATTAATTTTGCCATCCGTCCAAAATGTGTCATAATTTTTTTATTAACTTTTTTTCTTAAATAAATTAGTCATCCTAGTGTAAATTATTGTCAGGAACTAGGAAAATTGCCAAATTTAGGCCAATTAGCAGACATGAGCCTAGTATATTATAAGTAGTTCCTTATTACCAATCAACCTTTTGATATTCACTACTTGACGCAGACATCAATCACGTAATGGGGGTTTTTGCTAGTAGTTTCTGCCCGTGGCATGTCAAGAAATGTAATGAAATAGGTTTTGGTGATACGTAGGAAGTCGCTGCTGTCCAAGTCTTACATTTTGACTCTTAGTCATTTCCTGCAACATCTACGGGAAGAGGTTAAGTGGTGTTATTCCAGAACATAACCACACATAAACATTTAAGACCAACACCACCGCTACACCTATTTATGTCTAATAAGTGTTAAGTGCGATGCGACGATTGATTTGTTCATCTGCATCTGCATCCGCATCC
The DNA here is from genome assembly GCA_002930495.1 of Cecropterus lyciades. Taxonomy (NCBI): domain Eukaryota; kingdom Metazoa; phylum Arthropoda; class Insecta; order Lepidoptera; family Hesperiidae; genus Cecropterus; species Cecropterus lyciades. The sequence goes on from MOOZ01000340.1 coordinate 641,720, forward strand.
GCGGAAATCTAAATGTTAAATATAAGTTAAATGTAAAAAGAAACAAATTGCCAATTTAAATATAAATCGCTGTATTAAAATTGCTGTCCCCAGGAAAAGTTCCCAGAATGCTGACAACTCTACCTCGTTGAAAAGCAAGGTTAATTCGTTGACTGAAGTATATATACCAGGATACTGATCAATCGTTGACTCTATCAAACGTTTAAAAATAATTAAGCATTTAATCTCCACGGTCCCATAGTTTCAACGCCAAATGCTAGAAATCTTTAAATAAGTCTCCACACTTCTGGCACTTGCGAATTTCAGCATCGGTCGCCACGATACCGGCTGCCTTGGTAGAGATTATGAGAAGGGGCCAGTGTGTCAACGCAAGTAGCGTCCCACACAAGGTACCTCCCATTCTTCCAGGGAATAAGAGTTAATTCGTCGGGCCTCTTACCACTGCCATTAACTTTACTTATTAATATGAAAATTAACAAGTAAAGTTAAAAAAAAAAACTATCATTATACTTCATACTAATTTTCATGAGCAAAATGTTAATATCATTGTTTTCATTGTTTTAATTCTATTATATATTAATATAAGATCTTAAACATCCATGTCCGCGTCCGTATCTGCGGATGTGAGCCTTCAAAAATCCGCTTCCGCATTCACATCCGCTGATGTGAATAAATGGGCATCAGCAACATCCCTGGTTCCAATAACCGATTATGAGTTTTCCTAACAGAACAACAAGTTTTCTCAATTTAAATACTTACATAATAAATAATCGTCCCTTCGAGATATTTATCAATACGAGTATAAGATGATGAAACTGAACCGTAACTATTTTTACTGCGCCGTGTTTCTAACTGTGTCAAAGTTAATTAGCTGTCCCGGCGTTATTTGAGAGAGATGTTTCGAAATTGTTGTCTGTCGTAAAAATTGAACACAAATGTTTGTATACTAGTGGAAAATTCTTAAGAACAATCAGTGTTTAATCATTATTCAAATATATGTCGATTTAAGCTAAACGTTCAAATGCGACTATTATATTACATTATTATATATACATTTTTCAATTTTCCATCCAAAATAAAGCTTGTTAATAGTGTCAGAAAAATTAGGTACTAAACTGTTAACTAAATAGAATATGGGCTGCAGGGTCTTCCAGTGTAACATCAACACCCACTGGCTTTCGGCAAAAAACTCCATTAGAGGAACCCAATGTCTAAGAGTGAAAATGCTGTTGGATATAATATAAGATATACGTAGCGGTCCCCATACCTGTCTGACACACAGTGGGTTCCGGGTTCGATCCCCGGCCAGACAGACATCTAAATGATAAATTTAGATTATTTTATGGGTCTGGGTGTTTTGTATTCATCTATGTGTGTCCATGGTACCCACGATACAGGGGGATATCCTAATGTGGGGCTATGAGTGTAGAAAGCGTTTTTTTTTTGTTTTTACTTTGAGACTCTAGAGGCATAACGCCAAGCAGCAGTTTCCAGCGCGAGTGTTTTAATATAAAAGGTAAAAGAGAGACATTTCCGACGTTTGGTGGTAGAACCCTTTGTGGTTCATTGTAGTAAAATATAGTACCACCACAAAGTACCAACGCCACACCTATTTTTGAATAATACTACCATATTGAGCGCTGTTGTGTTCTGGTTTCATAGGCTAAAGGAGATATACTTAGCCGAACAATACATGTGTGTCCGGCCTCAGCTAGAACTTTAATGCTATCTGGAATTGATTATAGAAGTCGTTGGCCACATACCATCAAGTGGACTGCATGCTCTTTTCCTACTTAAATCCGTAAAAATAGCCGTCACGGGACGGCAGATATGAAAAATCGTGTTCGTACAAGTAATATGCATAAAAAAACAAGATTGCGACAAGAACTAAATACATAGCATAATGAAAATAACGTCATCTGCCAACAGTACCCCAAACCACGACGAACTAACACAGCAGCCCACTTAGTGTTGTTGGATACTTAATAGTTCCAAAAATGTATAACAGATGGCGTAAGAATAAATACGGCATGACGAACGGCAGTCGCTATGGCAAGCCTCGCCACGCCAACAATCAGGTTTACCTACGTCTATAGATGTTTCACATCAAAAATCTTACCTTAACAAATCCAAGAGTGTATCAGACGTCAAAGTGTCCTTAGTGACCAATTTGGTGGCGTTGGGCTGGTTGTAGGCTTCGGAATCCTTGCCCGGCTTGATGGTGGTGACCAGCGCGATACCCAGCATCACCGCGCAGATTGTAGTGGTCATGTAGTAGATGATCGCTCGGAAACCGACCCTGATGAACAGGAGATTTAGTTAAAAATAGAGAAAAAATGCAGGGAAAAATATTAGTAAGTTTGATTTGAATGTTAATCATTTTTTGTAATAGATTAGATCTGACTAAGGAACTGGTCTTTTAACTGAGTTGCCAGGAAAAAAATATAAAACCAAATTGACTACAAAAAAAATGGTCGCCTAATCTCTACAATTTGACTGTTATATGTATATATTAATATTATAAACGAATTGTGAACCCCCATTTTTGTTACACCAACGTAGGCCCCCGTCGAGTCTTTCGTGGACCCCTGGAGGTCAACCTACTCCAGGTTGGCCCCCAGGGGTCAACCTGGCAACTGAGGCAACTTTGGCAACTGAGGGATTAAACGAAATACTCTTTGTGGATCGACGGCGAAGGCCCCACTTTCACTCGTAATCCTTATTGCCTTATAATAACAGCAGTCCAACTTAGTCTCCAGCGATACTTAGTCTTCATTAGTAACGTATATATGACTGACTTCAATGAAGCATCCAATAATACTTGGAAATTAATTACAGAGGAACTGCAGTGTTGGTCTTGAACTGCATGGTCGTTTGATAGTGAGGTAGTCACTATCATAAGGTAAGAAGGTGAAAATATTCAACGATTTGTCCTTCAGATTTATACTAAAATTCGTTGATTTACCTACCTACTGCCCACATAATATCAATACTAGACCACTGCTTTTAGGATAGTAGTATTACTAATTATATACAGTATTACCAGTGACTATGGCTAAATGTTTTTTGTCGATTGGAAGCATTAAAAGCTAATTGTCTGAAGGTGTTCTTAAAGCTTTTCTTAAACTTAGTCGCATCAAAAATCTTTCAATAAAGCTAATATAAAAACAATGATTGATGAAACAAAATGCATATTATTATTTTTAATATTATTATTATTTTATATGATTGCTTTATTCTGTTTATTTTGCTTGCATTATCACGCTTTAACTGAAGCGTTATCTTTTTTTACAATTCACAAACGGCTGAGCGAATAGGACGGAATTAGTATGCAACGGCACGAGCTGGCATATGCTCTAAATACACTCTCTAACATTCTAAATGTCAGTTATAAAAGTTGATAAATAATTTACAATAATCGCAATGTAATAATATCAGGCAACTCTGCCTTTTTAATTAGGTACGTATTCAAAAAATATACACTGAATAAAATACAATAGGGAATATGCGTGTTTTTTTTAATATGTGTATATCGTTTATTAATGTTATTGTGATACCATTTCATCCACAAAAAAACATAATTATTTAGACATTGAAAAAAATAATTAAATTATATTATTACTATACGTGCTAGTAGTTGGTATTTATAGAATCCAAAAAAATGTATCGCAAATAATAACTATAGAAGAAGAACAATTAAAACAAGAAGTAGAACATTAATATGAATCTCTCTCGCAAGTATTTGACTTTAATTTTGAGATTATTCAATTCTACAAAATTTTCAATAATAAAAATAAATCGACAAAATAAAAAAAAGTTATAATTTATTAATTGCGCCAACGAAGTACCTACCTATAACTTCTTGTGAACGTACAATACAAGAACACAAACGTTTTTCTTAATGAACTGTCAGACGTGTAGGTTTCCTCCGATGTCTCTTTTCACCATTCTAACAAGTACGATTTAAGAAGAACTTTATTTCTCATAAAGAATTTACATAATTCACTTACTGAGAAACCATGACTTAAAAACATTATAATGTCGGGCGTAGGTGCAAAAAGTTATGTTTTGTTATAAGATTACCATTTAGTTACTTAGATGACACATAAAATAAATGAAATAATTATAAATGTGGGTTAACGTTAAACAAATAAGTAAAATAAATATTTCCAATATTTCTAATACGTACATAAGTTTGTAACGAAGAGAGCAAGATTCTAATTGAAATATAATTGCATTTAAATAAAATTCAACCCATATTTTTTACCTTCTGGTTTGTTCTATAAACCTAATTTTTAACAGTCACATAACAGATCATAATCCTACTGTAAATTAGTTGTACATAATCAAATTTTAAATATTTAAATAGTGGTCATCCGCTCAAGATGTCATGGATGATATACACGTTTGCATTACGATACGTTTGGAATGAGAATATTTACTTAATTCGTAATAAGGTATGAGATTTATTGACTTTTTAAAATTGCATTAGTGCACATAATATAAGCAGTTTTAATATTCTGTGCCTTCGATTTACGTTCCTGTGCATTTTTATGTTCCCGCGTATTATATATATACTTTTTTAATTAACATTGAACATCAAAAGTTCATGTTCATTAATCCGTTGTTAAACTTTTTATAATAAACATCGATTACAACAACTAATAATTTAAACCACATTAAAATAAGAAAAAAAAACATAACAAATTATATTTTTTTATTTACGGGACCCTGTACACCTTGAAAAGCCGTTACGTACCTGCCTGAAAGACTGAGATCAAGGGAACCAATGGCAGAAACGATCGAGGACACGAGAAGTGGCACTATGAGACACTTCAGCATCCGTAAGAACAACTCCCCAGGGAACTGGAAGTACATGACATCCCGCCGGGTCCACTCATGGCCAAACGCCCTCAGGCCGCTACCCAGGAGCGTCCCGGAGATCACGCCGATGATGGTGAGGAGGGTCAGCAGGTTCTCCCGGAGGAAAACGGGACAGGCGCCCCGTCTTATCTGGAGCGGCATTTTGTCGGCTCCGAGATCTGAAAAAAATAACTCATTTGTAAATAAAATAAAACTTTCCTTTTTATTTCACTCAGTAAAACAAAAAATAATGAACGTTTTTATATTGGACCTGACATGACCTACATACCTACTGGCAAAACACCGTCAAAAACAAATTTCAGGGAACAGTAGTAAAACATGTCTCAATCGATAGCATAGATAATTAAAATCAAAATTAATCGAGTATAAAATATCATAAGGATATATTTATTGAGATATATACATAAGTTCCTATTTCAGTTCCATCCGTTTAGAGGAATTTGTTATTATCGAATTTCTATTTTTTTCGTAGCAACCATTATGGACTGATAGAAGGCCATAAAAAAAATTACTTATAATAACAAGTAATAAAATAACAAGTAGGCGCCTAAACAGTCGTCTCAATAACTCTCGTTCAAATAACAACATTAAATGATTTATTTAAATCAAATGTAAATTTTTCACGTCTTTATGTTTTACTTTTAAACTGAGCCCTTCCTAAAAAGGTCAACTTAAGAACGTGAAGTACACTCAATATAGTAACAAGACATCTTGACATTCATTTGAGGTGTTTTGAGGCCATCCTCCTTAAATAAAAGCAATCGTTAGCTACTTTACTTGAAACAAGTGGCGATTAAGCGCTGAGACAAGACTTTTGTCCTAAAACCACATTGTTTTGTATGTATTTATGTCAGAATATAAGAAAAGAAGGGATGGAAATGAAGAACAATGGAGTTATTTGTGTGAATCTAGCGAATTTCAATTGTTAAATCACAACGACACTACTTCAACACATGAAATGCGACCATGCGTGTAAAATGACGAACGGTCCCATGAATTATGAATATCTTCAAGATGTTTTGCCAATCCTAAATGAAGAAAAATAACAATAATACATAAAGTCTTAGCTTATCTTCATAGCTTAGCTTGGATAAAATCCAATTTTAAGCCTTTCGCTTACATTACAGAGATTCACAAGTCTATTTTTTATTAAAAGTATCTAATTTTGCATTAAAAAATGAAAACCGTTGAGAAAATGCAAGTGGAATCGAGGCTCATAAAAGTATAAGAACTCTTGAAAAGAATTCTGATACTTTTAGCTTTTCAGTAAAATTCTTTTGTCACCATCGTATTCAGTTGGGCTTAGCCCTTTAAGAGCAGCTTTCCTGCGTACTCTCCATAGGGAAAATGATTTTATTCCTGTTTAAACTTATGCTAATATGTCTCGAGACTTACAGTAGTTTTAGAAAAAACATTTGAGTACCAACTCATCTCTGGTAAAACAATTTCTGTGTTTAAATGTTTGTTAGTTTTTCTTAAGATCAAGATTTTTAATTAAAAATAGACGTTACATTGTTGAATATATATGTCTCTTACCCAGCCGTTAAGCCATTATTGTTCCTTTGCTGGGGATTAGTCTCCTCTAATAATGAATAAGTTTTAGGCCACCGCGCTGGTCAAGTGCGAATTGGTAGATTTTTTTAGATAACTCTCTGCTACGTTGGTTTCCTTACGATGTTATTCTTCATCATAAAGCAGTGATAATTAATATTAGGAAAGTCAGTGGAATGTAATTCGATCCTCACACCCTCGCCTGAGAGGTTTATTTTCTAAGCTATCGTTGTTCTTGCTTTTTCTCAATAAGTTCACAAATTTCTCAAGAGTGCTGATTTCATTTTTTTCCCTGAGGCGGGCCGAGCTAGTACACTACGCCTTTACGTTCTTAGTGTATAATATGTAACTAGCCGATTAAGTTTTTTTATGATTAATTTATTTGCAACTTCTTTAATTTACACTTTGTCTTCTGTTTCTCTGCGAGGGAAGTTATTCTGTACATCGGGTTAATGTTGCATCCTAGGACTAATACGGTGCTGCGTCTTAAATCGTCTCGACTATATTATGTAATTTCGTTTAGGATCTTGCGTATTATATACATACAAGAGTTAAATAAAAATACGAATGTTTTTGTACCTATAAGACTAAACTAGCAAATGAGCATGCAGTCAATCTGATGACAAATGGTCACTGCCGCCCTGGTCACTAGGCATCTGCAACTTCATATAGAACAAGAATCTATCCGAAGTCAATCACACGTTCGTTGCTACTTCATTATGTATTGGTAGTATCAAGCCAGTCTGACCTAGCAACCATACTTTTTATGTCCTATCAATCACCTGCTAAACTACTTGTGTACAATAAAGAAAAATGAATCGAAGATGAATATCATAATAGGTCTCATTGATGCGTGCCAAAACATTTTCCCGCCCACGCATGTATCACTAGGTCAGGGTTAATAAGGTAATTTTGTGCCAATGAGAATCGGTTCTGCCAATTACTGCATTATACTAATTATACGGATATAAAGTGTAACAGATGTAAATAATTGTATAAACTGATTTTTCACGCAGTTAAGCATTAGAATCTCAGAGTAATAATTAGCATAGAGTGCGTATATGCCGATACTATAAAACCAAGATTGCAGACCGCTACTTGGATTGAATAATATCACAACAGAAAAATAATAAATTTACAGGCAAGAAAAGTGAAAATTCAACACTGCTCTTTGCCTTTTTAATGAATGAAAATAAAATAATAACAAAAATACTTAATTTATTAAAAACATTTGAAACTTAGTTATACATATATACATAATAATATGACCTTTTTTAAGGCTAAATTGTATATTTAACGCAGAGAGATGTGTCATAGTTAAGTAGTTAAGTTGTGAAATGTAATATAATGTACTGCTAGTTTTCCATGAATGTTTCACCATAATTATGATGTTGACAATTCAAACAACAATGTTTGCTAACTCACTTCACTTGAACTTGAATATGTCCTTCATGCACAGAGCGATGGTGTTCTAACTTGCGCCTGCTATTCATTTTTTTTATAGTATGGAAGTAGCAAGCGAGCATGCAGCCTACCTGATGGTAAGTGGCTACTGCCGCCCATGGACATCTGTAATCAATCCTAGGTAAGATCAAAATTTCACCTAAGGTTAGCCACAGATGCCTCGGAAATGTATATCTCCCTCAGACCAGAACACAGCAGCGCATTGCTGTTATTAGGCAGAAATAGGTGTGGCGGTGGTGCTTCCGAAGTCGAACCACAACGAGTTCTACCACCAAAAAATTCATACCCGAGTAGGCTCGCTCTACATTTTATAATAACTCTACGATAGAACGAATTGATTTTGTTATTTATAGAATTCGTGTTAATCTTAAGAATAACATGAAACAACAGATCATACTTTATTTACTAATCAAGTTTATATAAAGAAAATACGTTGAGCTTATGTAGATTAATTTTGACTTACACACTTACACTGACTTACACAATTTTGACACACTTATCACTTTTTGTCACATGAACGATTATGCGAAACAAAACTAAGTAAGATTTAAATAAAATTAATAGCTTCTAGTACTTTCAAGTAATATAAAATAGACTTATTGTCGCCATTTGGGCAGATCTGGGATAGAAAACCTACTTAAAGACGATATCAAATATATTGCTGGGCCTGAGGACTTAGTTGACACTTATTATTTGATAAGATAAAAAAAAATAGAAAAAGTGGTATTGTTGTATCTCAATCACGAATAATTCTACTTCCTTTAATATTTTAACTCCGCCAAACCAAATTGAAGTCATGAGCGAATTTGGTAAATATAGAAAGACGCAGTGTTAAGAAAATTGATTCACTTCAGACAGGTGTTATTGGCTCTTAAATCCATAACAAATTGGTATTTGGCACTGGCTATGAACGTTCCATAGATAATTCAATTTAATACTCTATGAAAACATGGTAAATTCGTCACTTTGACTAATTTCAAAGTATATTCGTACAAAAATAAAAATATGAAGAATAGTGTTTAGTTAGGAAACATAGATTGGTTGTTTATTGTCATTTTTTTTCTACAAAACTGTGTGTATAATATTTTAATTTACGAGACAAATAATGTTAACATATTCCATGATCCTTGTTAATAAACAATGCAAATACATAAGACATATATTAAGCATAATAATTTATCGACACCTACGCAATTAATCACCCACGACGTGATTTTCTTGTAGATTGTTTAAATCTAAGTATTACGTAGTACGCATCCATCCGGCCTTTTGAGCTAAACTAAATTAGCCGGTTAAGCTGCTAACTAATTAGGTAAGCTAGTTTAGGTAGCTGGTTAAATTAGCTAAGCTAACTTTTTAGCCAACTTAGCCCGCTAAATTGTACAGCCCTACTTGCAAGTAAATATGTGAACTCCGTACAGGAATTCTGGGGTTCAAATCCCATAACCAGCCATTCTTTAACATATCCTGTAAAAATTTTATAATTAAATTTTAAAGCAAATATATTCTACAAAAACAGTGTATTTATACACTTAACACGAGTGTCACTTAAGTATAATAGAGTTCTAGCTCATTTTAAATGCGGATGAAACCGCGGGCTTAGCTATAATAGTAAGTACACTATAAAAGAATAGTTCTACCACTTTAGTAAAAAGTGTAAAAAAATAAGTTCAAAAAGGAGAAACTGGAGAAAGTCAACTATCAAGTCCTTGGTTGGATTGAAATTCCTACACTTTGAATAAGGTAAACAAAATATATAGACGATTAAATATATAAATAGTATTTTTTAATTGTATATAAAGTATTCGTAACATAATTAATCCTTATCAATCGTATAAATGTCGTTCCGGTTATAACTATACGAGATTTTGATAAGGATTTTATTAAGTACCTGCTATGTTATTGTGTCACTCAATTGTGTATACATGTCAATACATGCATACAATACAATACAAAACATCTTTATTTTACACCAAAAACAAACATATAACAAAAATAAAGGATATATAATGTAAGGTACAACAGGCGGTCTTATCACTAAGATATCCCTTCCAGGCAACCTTACAGAGGTTAAATGAAAAACACAACTGCAAGAGAGGGTAGGGTGTACAAAACTATAACATAACGACTAAATAATAATATACATATATATAAGTATGTCAGCAGCCAATGTAGACGTTTAAGTATTGAAAGGATGGAACAGAAGAAATACAGAGAAGAAGAAAATACAGTACAATAAAATTAACATGGAGATATGTTTATTTAGCAGTAAATTAATGTGTCAGGTATTATTCCTTTACTTGCTTCTTAAAAGACTCCAATGACACGACGGATAGTAATCGGGAAGGAATTCTATAAGCGCACAGTCACTGAAGTGAAGGATTTACCGTAGAAGGATGAAGAACAAGAAGGAGTAAAAAGGGAAAGATTTTTATTAGAACGGAGCAAATTTGTGTCGTGGGGATGCAAGTATTGAAACCTCTCCTTTAAGTACATTGGGCTATTTGAGTTAAACTAGATGCAGCATAAAGCAGAAAGAATATGAATATTCCGACGAAGAAGAATTGGGAGCCGCTTGAGTTTCATATGATATTCAGAGATAATATTTACGGATTGCAAATATTAATCTAATGAATAAGTTTTGAATACGCTGAAGCTTATTTAGTTGCTCCTCGGTTAGATCCAGATAGCAAATATCTGCATAGCCAAGGATAGGATGCAATAAAGCCATTGCAAGTGAAATTTTTGTTTTAATTGGTAAGAAGTTGCTAAGCCTCCGAAGTGAACCCAGCTGAAAATACGTTCCTGCTTACCTCGTTAACCGGAGGAGCCCAAGACAGACAGCTATCCATGTAAATGCCTAAGTTTTTTTCTTTGTCTGTCACATGGACGCCATTAAATAAGATTGAAGGTAAATTACTGATATGGGCTTTATTACATACACATGGCTTTTAGATATTTTGCATTTTATTTAGGTCAATTTTAATAATTTGTTATGTTTAAAGTAAACATATGGACTCACAAAGATGAATACACAAACACCCAGACCCAGAACAGAAATCTAAACTCATCATTCAGATGTCTGTCTAGCCGGGGATCGAAACCGGAACTTGTACTTGCAATATTAATGTAACTGGAATCGCTATGCGCGGCACAGAATCTGTATCTCATCATGACTCATTAGCCGACTATTTCTCAGAACAATTAAACTCTGATTAACTGTTGTCACGTTTGAATTAGGTCACTGGTTCAGCGGTCGGTAACCCGCGGCCCGCGACTCTTTCCTTGCGATCCGTGGGTCTTCCTTAATATTTCACGAAGTTTACTCGAAAACTCTTTTTTTTCCTAATGACGACCCGCGTGGTTGAGCGGGCACCATACCGGTCTGATACGCAGTGGGTCCCGGGTTCGATTCCCGGCTAGACAGACATCTGAATGATCAGTTTAGTTTTCTGTACTAGGTATGGGTGTTTGTGTATTCGTCTTTGTGTGTCCATGGCACCCACGACACAGGAGAAAATCCTACTGTGGGGCTATGAGTGTAGAAAGCGTTTAATGACTTTTTTTATTTTTATTATATTTTGATAAATTGTCTTGACGGCTGATTTTTTCGTCGACAAATTATAGAGACTCCTTTCGAATTGCCATTACCCCAGTTGCCTTACCCTTGATGCCTAAAAGTTGCCGATATCTGCCCTACTTAAAAACAATCGGGTTTAAACCAAAGGTTAAAGGGAGTTTTAATACCTCTTATTTTTTCCGAGAGACTACTCTTATAAGCAGTGATAGCCTAGTGGTTCCGAATTCGGCCTCGCGGCCTGCTTTTGCGAAATTATGCTTATTCAAAATTAATAATAATTTGCTTTAGAGGTACGGGAAAACATTATGAGAAAGTCTATATTCGGAAAGTTCTTAAAAAAATCTTCAATCGCTTTTATGACTCACCACCACGTCTTATCACCCATAAGGACGCCTTTCAGGCAGAGATGCACGAAGTATCTGAACGGTACGCGATGAAATTAAAGATTAAGTCGAGTAAACGGTTCAACGAATGCTATCTAATGATAACACCCGAAACTGATAGCTTAACGTGCCCTCTGACCAAAGTACAAATAAAATTTCGCCACTAACGGTAACCCATCCAACATCCGACCGCAGAAACCGCAGAATTGTGCGGAAATCACTTAAAAAAATGAAAATCCTGTACACGGAAGACACAAAGACATATGACAATTGTAATTTATTCATAAACGATTTTCCTCTCTATTTTCCTGTATTAGATGCTTATACACACACAGAATATATTTAAATAGATAAGACATGTGGTTACATGTAGTATGCATATATTATGATAAGTTACAGTAGCTTAATCCTTGCTCTTAAAAGGTGGTAGAGGTCTAAGACATAGCGCCCGGCCATAATAATAATAATAATAATCTTTATTTCAGACCATTGGGTCCATATGTATGTTAGTATCACACATTATGTTTTTAACACTATGTTAGCTTACAGACAGAAACAGCACATGGGTTAGTGATAAAATTTAGCCTATGTTAGTATAGAAAATTAAAACAAAAAACGAAAAAAAAATAATAAAAAATAACCTAATGCGAAATTTGCATTTTGTAGAAAAATTGCGTTCGCATTTTTAAAGGATGTGCTTATGAAAGAGTGTTTTTAGGACGCACTCGTCATTTTATAATTCCTTAAACACTGAAAAACACTTGAAAAACACTGATCAGTGTTTTTCAACGTATGGATCGCGACCACCTGAGGGGTCACCTCTGTAGGGGGTCGCGACAGAGATTGTGAGACTTAGGTACTTCAGTAAAAAATCTGTAAATTTCAAGAAGATAGATATATTAAGAAAAAAGTTACTAATACTATACTTGTTATGTTACGGGAAAAATGTTTTGATACGAGTGTCGTGTCATGAAAAATATTAAATAACACTGCCCTAGATGATAGAGTACGTCATATATAAAACCGATATTGATGTATATATTGAATATATAAAACCGATTTATGTATGTATATACTGAATTACATTTATATATAGGTTGTTTAGTATTTATATTTTATGTGTGGCATTTACACTAATACCTATTAATAAACTTATACCTATCAAATCAATTCGATATGAATGAAAAGCATTACACGCGCTCTATTTGCATCGAGCCATTTTTCACACTAATACCAATGTATTGTATACACATACGACACTTTACATATACATAAACACGTGTTATATGTTGTATTTTGCATGTGTCATACACACGTGGACATCTGGGATAAGTGCCAATATTCAAATAGTAAATAGCTGCTTTGTTTATTTTAAATTTATATCGCCTAAGTTTTGATGCATATGTGTCTCATACAGTAAAAGCAGTACCGTGAATACAGAAACTGCGAATTGAAACGCTGACGCGCTAATTGAGGCGAGAAATCTGGTTACTTGTACTAACCACAGCCGTGAATAAAAAAAAGTAGCAGTGAATACAAGAAAATGGTCACATTGTTTTTATTCTTGAATACTGAGAACGCAAATGCAGAAAACGCGAATAACGAACTTTGACTGTACTGCATTTGGTTCAAATATCATTCGATTGGTGCTGGAAGTGTCAACGTTGAGCGTTAAAACAAATTTATGTGCACTATCTTACAAAAGGCCACGAAATTTCGTGGTATACATATCGTAGCATTTGCTGAAATTCTCGCACCGCTAACGCTTCCAACGGCATGCGAATGTTTCGTAGCTCTCGGGTTACACTATACAAATAAGATGTTTTCCTCAATAAATTAAGTTTTGAATTGATGCGATTTCACACAGATCATAGAATCGAGGCGACCATCTTGGTTCTCAGGAGTGGTGACAGATCTGTACTTTACTTTAGGTAGAACTTCTGTTCTATGCGTAGTTGGTTACATGGGCAGCAGTGACCTACCACTCTAATTCTCAAGAGTGGAGACGGTTCTATAGATGGTTTTTTATAGAACTTCTGTTCTATGCAAAGTTGGTTACAGTCCATGAGCAGCGGTGACCACTTACTTTTCCTATCATTTAACTACAATTTTATAAAAGAACTACTACTCCCAGTTCTATGAATGACATTGACCGCTTTCCAGCCTGTCGTTCGCTACTTTAAATATATAAAAAGAACCACCTACTCCCAGTTACAATTAAGTTCCCATTGTCCTAACCAACGAACGCGTATCATTTACAAACTAACAATTTGCAACGAGCGGTCTCATCCTGGCATCGCCCCTCGCTAACACCGCACACCGATCTGCTTCCCAACGTACCTGGAGCTGGTGCGTGTGAGCGAGGGGATCACTCGCTAAATAAAGATTTCCGCGCCAACATCCGCAAGGGGACGGCTCCCACGTGCGCGAACCACTGGTTCAATTGGCAACGAGTATTGGTTAGTGATTCGTGCGTGATACCTCAGACGCCCTATTAGTGATTTCAGAGTCGAGTAAATCTGTGTTTGAAGTCTGGATATAATAATTTCATTTTTCGTAGTCTCATGATAAAACATAGGTGTCATCCCAAATGTGAGGAGAGCCTTTATCATTTGCTTCATGTCAAAAGATACGCAGAGGTAAAAAAAACGCTTAGAAACCTTAGAATTTCTTACTTGGAAGTGCTATATGACATATAAGACACATAATGGTAACACTACGCTTTTATCTAGCGTAGTGAACTACTTCCTAATCTTTTTATCGTAATATTGTAATTCTTATTCAAATACAAATACTATTGAATTACACATCATCATATTCAAAGAAAATGATGATGTTAATTCATCACGGATTTAACTATTCAAAATTTAGGTACTTTGATTTGAAATTCAAGGTGATCAGAAGTTAATAGAACCTTATTCATTAAACCTTTATTCATCTGTATTGTTTAAGGACAATTAAAACTCTAAGAGTTGCTATTGAAAGTTTTAAAAAGTCTTAGTTCGGGTAAATTTAATGGAGTGGCAAGTATACTGCCTATAACACATTATTGCATATAATGTAAAATATAGTTTGAGGGGACTGAGCATAAGTAATAATATAAATTTCTATAATTTTTCTTTTTTTTTTTTTTTGTTTGTTTGACTGCGTTTGAAAAATGGAACAAAAACTCCTGAATTTAATTCAAAGGATAAAATATATGCAAATATTTTCCATAGTATACATATATATAGTCCATATATAGAGGTTGAATGTTTTGTCTTTAATTAATTAAAATCTATCTCCAGTCATAAGTTACAATTTAAAATCTTACATTTCTCTAAATACGAGTAATGGAATACAGTGCCTTATTATCGGGAAAATTCTTACACGTGCCAAAGAACGAATGAATGGTCGATCGAAAGAGCGAAAAGTTGCGCAGTTGCCGTAATCCCCGAAGTAGGCCGCGTTGATCCCTTGTTTGTGGCAAAGTGGAACAAGTGGGGATGATGGCTCGAGAGCAACAAGTTCTCTTCACTTCGCGGACTTGCGAGTATGTTGCATGTAACATGTATATATGTGCGCAAAAACCTTGTATCTGAGATAAAAATATGCACAGTGTAAAATTAAAAAGAACAATATATAAGGTAAAAAGGACTGACTCCAAACCGTTCTCTGTTTATTTTTTAAATATATAGAAAACAATCGCATCGATATTATTATTACGACCATACTAACATAACAGTGGCATGTGTTCTTCGTTGTTCACAAGCGGTTTAGTAGGAATACCAGAATTTTGTTTTTATTTTGCATAGCTGTCGATATGCAAGATAGCAAACGAAATAACATGAATTTGTCGGGGGAATACTGTAGATTCTTGCATCAAATCACGGTGCCAAAAAGGAACCCGATGTTTCAACCAGCACTACTTTTCAGAGAAACTACAAAAATATTACGCGAAAATTAGCTGTGAAATTTAAGAAAAATATCACCTACTATGCAATAATTATTACATTATCATAATCAATCTATTATTAAGTGTGTTGGCTTTTATTGACAAAATGCTGAAAATCTAAAGTACAACTATTGTTATGATGAAGGGGAGAGGCTTATACGAGGCGCCATAACTCAGGCTTCCGGGGTAGCAACACATCTGTTGCCGATCACAGGCTCTTCTGGGGTTGATCGTAAGTGTCTCGGTGGTAGAAGCCACTTACTTGAGGTGATCTGAAGCTAGTTTCCTACTTCTATAATATATAAATATAGAATATTGATGTACCTAGACGGCAGTTGCCACTTACCATCGAATGTTCGTATCATGTTCAATTGTGATAATAAATAATGAAATAAATATGATAGTGTTTAATAAATAAGCATTTCGAAACTTTGTTAGTAAAGACTTCAACGCGTGTTTGCTTAACCTACCAAATGAAATAATCGGCGGTAGTTTACTTATTTCATCCATCCATCCATCAGCCTTTTGAGGTCCACTGCTGGACATAGGCCTCCCCTAATCGGCGCCACTCCAACCGATCCTGAGCCTTCTGAATCCAACGGTTCCCCGCTGTCTTCTTCAGGTCATCGGTCCACCTGGTCGGCCGGCGACCCGTGCTCCTTTTGCCTAAACGTGGTCGCCACTCGAGGACCTTTCTTCCCCATCGATCATCAGTCCTTCGAGCGATGTGGCCGGCCCATTGCCACTTCAGCCTCCTAATTTTGAGGGCTATGTCGGTAAGCTTAGTTTACTTATTTATCTGTTAATAATTACTGTGTTGTACATTATCTTGATATTGAAGGTATCATTTTAAATAACATCTATTTCTAGTGTGCAGTATGTTTTATGTTTCCAGAAGGGGAAGGGTGTGTTAGCTAGTCTTCGGGAGTAGAAGCTCATATGTGATTGACTTCAGATAGAATCACTGTTCTATAAAGTTGCTTACAGATATCCATGGGTGGCCGGAGCCACTTACCATCAGGTGGACTGCATGCACTTTTCCTACTTCAATCCTATAAAAAAAACCTTTCACCTCTTAGTTCGATTCCAAAGTCAGCCCCAATGCATCTATTTTTGCCTTATAACAGCAGTGATAAACGCTACTGTGTCGTAGTTTGATGGTTTTTTTTAGCTCGTTAAAAAAAAGTTATTTACACTATCTTAGTCTTCTAGGGTAGCGACACATCTGTAGCCTTCTTATTATTAAGACTTAGAGAAATAGAGAATTAGTTAAGGGTTATCCCAGTTGCTACTAGGGACTTAAAATAAAAAAAAAATCCATTTAATACTCTCAATTTTTAAATTGAGACAACTAGACTGACTAAATAACTATGGTTTTTATGAGAACCTGGACAAATTTGACCCATCAATACATAGTTGTATTGTGAACCTACTGTTTTGTAGACGATTAAATTATAGATTGCTTAAATGTGTCGCTTAAGTTTAATTTTATTTCAGTCATTAGAAATTTAAAAAAAAATCATAATTTCAAAATGCGAATTAACACAGCTTTGATACCAAAATTTGCAAAAGAACTATTCTGTTAACAATGCCGTTTGAAACTCATTTGCTTGTCATT
>MOOZ01000340.1:670265-680911 GCA_002930495.1 Cecropterus lyciades
ACGACACAGGAGAAAATCCTACTGTGGGGCTATGAGTGTAGAAAGCGTTTATGTTAATTCCTAATACATTACATTGACAAATCCTAAGAATATAAGAAGAAATATAAGCCTAGGATTAACAATATAAAACGCTGAAATTCATACCACTTAAAGCTTTCACACAAAAATTAAATAAGTTTTTAAAATAGAATACAATACAAATGTTAATTGTTTTGAATGACATCATAAATGCTACAACGTCATCTTCAATTGTAACTGTGCCATAGAAAGGATGTATGGATTTTAATAGATTAAATAATTCATGCAGTATCAAGGGTTCCTAATACACGGATACAATTTGTATGACAATTCGAAGTAAAAGCATTTATGCACTTTTCTTAAACGAATGTTCCTGTTATTTAGCTCTTATAAGTATTTACCATACGTTTATACACAGACTATAGTTTTACACTACGTTTATCTATATATAACATTACACGAGACAGATGCGGAGAGGTTCAGACTACTTAGGATAACATTTTATTAGATACTAGCTTATTACTGCGGCTCCTTTCCGCTTCGATTACGTTTACCAATGTACTGAGTTATATTATATCTAAACATCTATACATACATATATACATACTACTACTAAACAAACTTATTGTGGAAAAAGTAGAAAAAATCGATTGACAGCGTGTGTAATGTCGAAGATAGTACTACGCCGCACTACTCACAAGAATTTTTAAATTCCCTCAATCCTGCCGGCTTGCCATCGCACGAATTAAAAAGAAAGTTGGTAGTCCCATTATACTATTGAGAAATTGAAGCTTTAATATGTGTAATAGCAGAATACAATTACCCAATTGTAGGTTATAATTGTATCCCAATAGGATTGGACCGTGACAACGTGAGTGTAGCAACAATCTTCACCGACCCCGTTTGCCCTTACAATAAGGGACAAACTTTCTCGATGGTTGGCATCGACCAAAGAAAAAACTGCTTTTCTCATAGACATATGGCCTTTTATACGTCGTCCTGTCTCGAGTAGGATCACATGAAAATCAATATGTTTTGTTGCCACCTACAATTAACACTGTTAACATAATCTACAGTGACGCATTTTTATTAATAAAGCATACATAAAATGTAAATAAAATAAAGTAAAAAATAACTAAATTTTAAATTTAAAATATTGAAACAATGGAATGAACGTTTTAGGTAGCATTTTTAAGAAATATATACTCTTTTATATCTACAAAATTTTATTTATTAAAGCAATAAAATGTAAATAAACGTATGTACAAAAATGTAAACAGAGAAAAAAACTGCCCAGGTGCGAGTCTTACTCGCGCACGAAGAGTTCCACCATTATCTGTTTATATATTTATCCACGCGTGCAGATGTAAAGCCGAGAAGTAAAAACACGAGAGACTGCTGTGCCTACATTCGTTTGCTTGGCTCTGTGTGCATTCGCAAAATTTACCTGCTTATCAGTTGATTTAGTAATACATTTCGTTAAAACTGGTGAATATATAAAAATCTGTTTCAAGTAAATCAAGGGCAGTTATAAAAAAAATCAGAAATGCTAGGACCAAAATTTATGTAATATAGAAAACGATGTACCTTAAGGGGCGGGATGATAAAATTCTGAAATAGTAGGACCTTTCCTGTAAAGTTTAGACTTATTTATGGACATCGTTATAAGAGGCCTTCTAAGCGGGGGAGGGGGGGGCACCCCTCCCATGCAGAAACTCAATTCACCAAATCATTCACGTTGTTAGACATTTTTTAAGCGCGGGTGAAAACGCGGAGATCTGCTAGTATTATTATAATTATATTACATTTTAATTGTAATTTAATTGAACTCAAAAATTATGTACATTTCACAACGTACAAAACGACAATGTATTTATATAATGTCTATCTATACTTTTAAGGAGAACCTAATTACTTATTCTAAGGGTGTAGACTTCGTAGGCCTGCTACGAACCTACTTATGTCGTAGCAAGATACTTACCAAATTCTAGCAGCTACGATATTTCGTTTCACGACGTACCTAATGTAGACAAGCTACGTAGAATTTTCATTTACAAATCTAAATACGTAATTATTTTATTATGCTGATATTAATGCGTGGCGCTGAGTTAAATATACCAAACGAAGAAAGTTCCGGGTTAGAACCCCGACCATTTAGAAATTACGAATTTAGATTCCTATTACGGGCCTGTGTGTTTGTGCAGTGTATATATGTATACAAATGATTGTATGTTTTTGCTAGTTCCTCGAAACTAAAATATTTTATTTCAAAAGTAGGTTGTATAAATATGTGATAAATAATGATTAAAGGTTTATGGTCCACCTGGTCGACCTGAAGAAGACGGTGTTGGTTTCAGAAGACACAGGACCGGTTGGAGTGTCGCCATGTAGGGGAGGCATATGTCCAGCAGTGGACCTCAAAAGGCAGATGGATGGATGGAATGATAAAAGATCATAAATAAAATACTTACACATACTGATAATAATTTAATTATTTCAAACATTCACAACCATTACCAACAATAACATAAAACCAATACGAACATCTACATGATTAACTTAAATATCGAAGCATTATGTTTTTTTAATTTTATTTTTAATGCCTCTGTTAAACTCTCTAGTACCATCATTAGATATTACTTTATATGTTTAATTTCTGTATATTGATAAATACCATAGAAAGTGCAATATATTTGATCATTCCAGAACGAAATATCAGTTGGATTACATAACAGCCTCGCTCTAAATAGCTCGAACGGGATCAGTAGCCACAGATTAATAATAATTAACGCGAATTATAACTACGACCTTACCAACGACAATTGTGACATCCGTACCACAATTAATGAATGTAGGATATAATTAAACTCGCTCTGTTAACTAGTTTCCTCAAATATGGATATTTTTGTTTTTATAAAACACGTCATTAGTGGATTACCGCCAGTGCAATCTAATAGGTCTTTACCTATGAAATTGCCGTTTTTCATGAAATAAAGCGTATTTTTTTATTCTATATTTTTTATTGTTTTTATTTTTTATTATTTGTTGCCACGACGGTACTCATACTCCATAATTACTCTAATTTTTAACTTAGCCAAGATGTTCGAATGCGATGAAAACAAAACACTAACTATTAAACAAATGACGATTTTAGAAAAAAGAATTTCATGTTTTTAAAATAAAATTAAATTGAAATTAGAATTATCAGCCAAAATTAAATTTTCATTCGATACGGCCGGACGGCAGAACGGCAATTTTATAAGTAAAGACCTAATACTGTGATATGTTTTTTTATTACTGTGGTAGCAAACGAGTATCCAGTACATCTGACGATAAATGGTATCTACAGCCCATGGATATTATCAGTAACCAACTCCGTATGGCACGAATTTATACACCGGTCGCCTCATACGAGTATATACATAAGTTAAGGGGCATCCTTTCGCCGAATCGCAAGGACTACTGCACGCTAAAAATAGGAGTGGCAGTATCTCCCTAGTGGGGTACCCTCCCCCGTAACCAAACTAGTACTACCTCTCAAAACTTTAAGTAACTTTAACAATGTATATTAAAGAAGCAGAAATTATTTGTCATTGTATAAAATAAAAAAGAAAATGTACGTTCATCTGAGGGTATATGGCAACAGATATGATAAGAGTCCTGGGCTTGGCCACAGGTGCATTACTACTCCTGAGGACTTAGTTACAATCCCTCATACAAGTGTAACTTCCATAACACGCCGTAAAACTAAAATATTGCAGCGGCATACATTATCGCATAGGCTGAATTAGCTTTTGGCTATTCGGTAAAGCCTCCCACAAAGACCACAAAAAATTTAACTATCTGAGATTATAAACACATAGCAGCTATTTTAAAATCCACCTTACTGCCTCCCATGGACATCTTTAACTCACTTCATATGCGTTGCTACTCACGAGGTCTATGATGATCGCCTCATATATAAGTGGTGTTCGACCGAAGGCTTCTGCTTCGGCCATTTTCGGCCAAAATAACCAGTTTCGGCGAAAGCTTCAGCTTCGGCCAAAATAGGCCGAACTTTTGACCGAAGGTCCTAGTAAGTGGCTAAAATTTAACGAACTATAACGAATATCGGTACAGCGATGGAGATGGTGAAACGAAAGGGCAACCAAACACACTACTATGGGCTTGCGTCGCCATTTATGTATAAAATATTTTATTATTTGCATTAATTATTGATTTTTTGAACTGTTATTATATGAGAAAAATAGCAAATTTTCAATCAGCTCTAGAACTTATTTATATGCAATCAATATAGATCTTTATCTACAAAAATAAAAATAATTAAAAAAAAGTTTGAACCTTCGGCTTCGGATTCGGCCGAAGGTTGTGGCCATAGCCGAACAATCGGCTTCGACTTCGACCAAAAATCGACCTTCGGTCGGACACTATGTGTATAAGTGAGCCCACAACTACACCCTTTTAGCAAAATGTATAAATTGCTTCACGCTTGAAATAAGTGTGGCAGTGGTACCTCTCCGGTCGAACCACACAGATTCTACCACCTGGGAAGAATAAAATGATTCCCTGGAGAAAAGCTTTACTTTATAATCTTTTGTTTTCTTTAAAACTCATTAATATTAGATAATTTTTATAGAAATGGATGAACGGTAACGTTTTTTCCTATATTTAGGGAAAACGTCTTCCTTTAGTCCCGTTAGTCCCCTTGGCCATGCCCACGTGTATGTGAGCATCGCGTAAAGAAATAATTTCAACATACTGGCTAAACAAAATTTTATTTAAGTACTTATTTTAATACTAAAGAAATGTTTAATAATATATAAAATTCAATAAATATCGGCATATCACTGTCCAAACGCATAACGAATGAATCGTTTAAAAATACTTATTCATCTTGAGTTGACAGTTGACATTGACAGAAATGTCAATAATGACATAACTTTAATAACAACAAAAGGATAAAATAACCTTCCATAATTTGTGTTTTCGTTTTAAGTCAGTGTTGTTTAAATTCATCACATTACTATTGTTTAAAATAACACGAGAAATATGTCAAAGGGACGAAAACTGTGGGGCGAAATCGACAGCGAAGACAATGACGAGACCGTGCTACAGAATGTGAATTTCAATCCTATCATCGAACTAGGAATGCAGAATATACCAGAAATACCAATAACTGTTAAATCTTCGCCTATAGAGCTACCGAAACCTAATATAATCACACACACAATACAATTACACGCATATGCGAGGCAATTGTCGGACATTTTGGAACAAACCGAAAACGCTGTGTTTGAAGGAGTTAGGATCGGCGCGCTAAGCTTGCCGCCCCCGCCACCGGAGCCTGAATTGAAATTGGTGCATGAAACTGTACCGCCTATTAATTTATTACCAAAAGATTACGGCGACTTTTCTCGTGGAAACGGCCCTGTTATTCTGCCTTTCACGCACGAAAGTCATAAGCGAGCATTGAAACAGTGCGCGGCAATAGCTATTGGACATGTCGGCATTGCTTCCTCTACCAACACAGCCCTTACAGCAGTCGCGGATGCTTTAGATATATACTTGACAAATATGGGAAAGCTTCTAAGACACGCAGTAGATAGAGAAGCAGGCGGACTTCATTCAGGATTCCCGGATGTTGTTTCAAAAGTCTTTTCCGATCTGCAAGTTGGTAATCTCCATGAATTTTATGAAAACCGCATCTTGAGGTATCATTCTAGAATGAAGAAAAAATGTGAGGTCCTCCGAGCTCAATGTGAGGCAGTAGCCGTTGGGGATATCCCATCACAATTAAAACTAGAAGAAGTTCCTGAACTTCACTTCCCTGCTGCACTGGATGCCTTCACACCATCCCTAGAACCTGGATTCCAGATGCTCCACAGTCTAGAACAGGAACAACTGCAAGGCCTTGACTTGCTAGACACAGTGACCACAGATGACCTGAAGGTGGAAACGTTGGACTTTTCCCAACCTGATTCTGTCAAAATGTCTTCCCTATCTCCCACTGCCAAGAAAAAGAGAAAATAAATCTATTCTTTACTTTAAATCTGGCTTTCATTTTAAATTCTATTAAGATTTAATATTCCTACAGTAATCAGATTGATGCTCCATTTGGTTATATTCTTAATAAATAGGAATACAGGTATTTTTATATCATGAGTTCAAGCCTGAAGGTTTCAACATATTTAGCCTAATCAAAAAATTGAATTTTTTCACATAGTCCACTGTTTTTTTACAAGTACACAATGGGGCAACTGAAATCGTTATTTATAAAAATTAACAAGATGGCAGCGCTATCAGTAAATTTGTTTTTATAAAATGTAAGTAGCAAATGAGCATGCAGTCCACCTGATGGCAACTGGCCATTATCGCTCATGGATATCTGTAATCAACTCCAAATAAGATCAGCAGATTAACCACAAATCTATTGCTACCCCTGAGAAGTAAGTTGGAATGCAACAAAATGAAATGCAATATCTTTATTCTGCATAGGCCTATGGTGGCACTTACAAATTGTCAATTACAATATTTTTTCTTACACTACCACCTGATCAGAACACTACATCAACAGAGAAGATCCAGCAAGAAACTCTTCCTTCTCCTTGTATTGCTTTGTATAGTTTTTAACGGTATGAGGTATGTCTCCCTTACCCTTCAGACCAATACAACACTGCTATTATATAGCAGAACCACAGAGTTGTATTTACCACAAACTTTTATCTAAGCTTACATTAATATTATTGTAAAATGCAAAAATATTCCCATTGCCTAAATCCAAGACACTAGATTGTGATAACAAATTTGTTAGTTTTACCCCCAAGATCATTTGATTGTGCTTGTTTGACATTTGTAGAGATGGCAGTGTTAGAAAAATATTGTAACTGACAATTTGTTAGTGCCTCCGTAAGCCTGTACCAAATAGAGACACCATTTCCAAAACTTTAGTCAAATAAATATTATTTGACTCCAATACCCTGCAATAAAACACCAACATAGCACCAAATAATTTATTTATTCATCCAATTTCAGTGTAAATAATGGGCTGATGAATAACAGTAACTGACTGTTTACTTAGATTTACATTATAATAATTACTTACAATTGAAAAAGTACCAAATTATAAAATTGCTTACATGGTCAAACATAACATTGATTATTGTCTATTGCTAGTCATTTTAAGGTCACATTAAACTTAAAAACACGTATCCCCTGGAAATGAATTAAGCAGGTCACATAGCTACCTTACAAATAATGACTAACTTACTCTTATTTTATGGAATGAAGATCTTTCTGCCCATAAACAAACAAACAAATTACTACAATTAATACATTATTTTAATATACAGTAAAAGCTCCTTATTCACGGGGGTTATAAACCACAAATGACCAGCAGTACTCAAAAAAAGTAGAGAAGGGGCGGAATCTGTTCACTTATACTGACTACAAGCACAAATAAAGGAAGCAAAATGGCCACGAATACAAAAGCCCCACTATTTTTACCAGCAAATACTGAAAACTCAAATGCGGAAACTGTGAATAAGGAGCTTCGACTGTAACTCTACTACCTATTTGCTTTCATTTCAGTAACTCGTGCAGAAATGGAAAACAAAATGATTATTATAACACTATATTCATTTCATGCAACAAACGATACTTTGTTATAGGCAGGAACTATTACTAGATTTACATCTAATCTCAAGACAGAACTGTACATTACAATTTTTACTTAAACACAGCCTTCAAGCACAGTGTCTGTTTACTTCTTCTCAGGGGGAGTGGTCTTCTTTCTCCTGAACAGAAGGATGTGCGGTTCTGAAAAGATACCAGTATTTATAAACATTTTACATTCTGAAAATTAGTTCTGAATTCCACCTAATATGAAATTACTGTGTTCACATTTTTTTGAGTTTTTAAAACTAAAATAATAAAAAGCATTAAACTTTTGTATGTTTTTTCGTTAGTATGAAATCTTCACTTCTTAATTTACTACATTATAATATATTATTGTATTAATAATAGTTTCAAGTATTAACTCAATTTGCCCAAATTTTGAATTTAATTTCTTTCATTCTCACTGTGCCATATGATGTTCTAAGAATGAGTGCTTCCAACCATCATAGATTTACCTGTACCTATTTCTGCATCAGTATATATATATATGTATTTTGAAGCCTCAAGAAACCATGCTACTCCAAATTCAAAAATAATTGAAAAACACCCTACTCTCAAACTGAAATGAAGAATAAAACTAACTTAATAGAGAATCTTTGCAGAGTCACATGCACATTCTAAAAATAAAGATAATAATTCAGTGAACTAACCAGGCTGATGAGTCATGTAGTGAACCCAACCCTGGCTTTGCTGGACACCAATGCTGCGCCACTCCTGCTCCGACATCAAGTGATTTTTTGGTACCAGTTTCACCATCTCCTTTGGAAGCACCACGTGTCTGTAAAAGGAATAAAAATAGTTACACATGTATAATAAACACTTAAAACTTTCTACACGTCTAGCCCTACATTGGAATATACCCTGTGTAATTGGTGCCAGTGGTGTTGGTGGGTTTCCACAAAGCTGAATACACAAACACCCATCATTCAAAATCTGTGTGGCCAGGGACAAAACCCCGAACCCATTGTATGTCAGACCGTTATGCAAACTGCTCCACCACACAGGTCATTAATTTAAATAATGTAATGGATTTAGACACAATTAGAGGCATGGTTTGACTTAGTCAAAGGTAGAATGGTATATCAGAACTAACATCTTTTTTTTTATCTGATTGAAATAGCAAACGAGCATGCAGTCCACCTGATGGCAAGTGGTTACTGCCGCCCATGGACATCTGTAAGCAACTTCATACGAAGCAGGGGTTCTATCTGAAGTCAATCACAGATGCATTGCTATTCCCAAGTACTAAGATGGTCGCCTCATATATAAGTGAGCTGAGCCAAGTGAGATCTACCAATATACTTCCTCCTAAAAGGTCATGGATGAACTTAGAGCCTGGTAAAAATAAACAATTATTGTTTTTCTTTTTTTAATGAATGAAGTTAAATAATACGAATAAATTAAAAGGCCACTAACAGTGAACTTACATAAGACTTTATCTTGAACTTAAAATTAATGATTTTGAATTGTGCGGTTATTCATGCAATGCAACAATATGTAAATAACATAAACAAGGAAAAAAGAAAAGGTGGAATATACACACAAAATATGCTAAAATATATACATGAATCTATTGATCAATAACAGCTATTCTAAGAGTTGGCTCAGACTTCGAAAAGAATCCTTAGTTTTTCACTGTTGCCCGTACCTACACCTGAGACACATCCAACTCCCAGTGAATGGGATACTAAAAAAAAAATTAATAGATGAGCTTCTACAACTAAAGTTATGTAAGTATAAAGCCAATAATAATAAGCAACTAAACCTTTTCATATTAGTAGGATAACCTTACATACCTTAGTCACAAATACAAATTATATGCATATATCCATATAGCGTGCCATTCTCATTGACATAAAAAAATATTTCCTTCAATCTCCAGAAAGAAATGGAAAATGATTTAAGAGTATGCTTACTTGAAAATTTTGTAACGTGTCTAGTTTACCTAAATACTAAAATTAAAGCTTGGAATCTATGTGTATGATGTAAAAAGTTTCGGTATATTATTTAGACAATATTCACCTGTATTCGTTCTCTTCGTCGTCGTAATATTTCTCTGAGTAGTAGATGTCCCTAGACATGTTGTCAACAAATTTCTTATGTAAACACAAATACCTCTAAAATGCGAAACTAATAAAGTTTAATCCTCAAGTAAATACTCGAAGCTTAAGTTTATGTGCCGTTCAAACAGCCCAACGTACTTATAACACAAATATTTTCCACAAGACCACAAAGAATACAACTTCCAGACAACTCTTCAAAAGAAACGTTAACGAATTTCGAAATTCGAATTAGTGTTGCCATCAACATACAACAGTCAAAGGGATTTAAAAAACCGGTGTTATTAAAACCGGCATTACGATAAAATTGTTACAGAGTTTTTTTATGTTAATATAGTTTTTTCTGGTAATATTGATAAACTCAATTAAACATTAATTGAGTTTATTAATATTTATATAAGTATTATTATTTTTGTGACACGGTCAACAACACAGTTAGTTATATGTAATACGCAATGCGTTGATAATGAAATAACAGTATTCTACTTTTAATATAAAATTGATTTATCCGTTAAATACTTAGCCTGACCAGCTTGAATAAACGGCTATTCAATAAGAAAATATAATTTACATTTTTATAAGAAATAACGTTTTTAAATGTCCTCGTTGTCTTACGCGTCCAGGAAGCGGAAGACAACGAGGACAGAGAGGGAAAGCGGGAACTTTAGTTCATTTGTAGTATGCGCTCCCAACCGAGCATGAATCGACATTCCTGAAGGAAGAGCTGTGGCCGAAGCTCTTCTTTCAGGAAGAGTTGTGTTCTGGAAGTTCCTTGGAGGGAGAGGACCCCCGGAAGTCACCGGATCCGCGTCTCACGTCGCCGCAAATACGTGATTTTAGTTATAAGTATATATTAATATAAATGATTATTATTATTAAATGAGAAATTCTAGT
>MOOZ01000340.1:683067-703764 GCA_002930495.1 Cecropterus lyciades
CACTTGTTGTGACATCATGTGACGACGACGACGACGTGATGTTATAGAACTATAAAGGTAACTGCAGACAAAAGGTGTCACATGCTATGCTGGTCTCAAAGTATTAGGTATTGTCCTAATGCAATATTTTTTGGTATATAAAATAATCCTACAGTTCGGACATTAATCCAATAGTGTTAAAAAAAATTATGCTAAAATAGAATTATTGTATATCAACATTATTTTTTTCATATACATGGAGTTAGATTAACCATGGTCTGAGCGGGGATGTATCACTGCCACGCCTATCCCTGATGAATGGTTGTAGACAAACTTTAATATGAAAAGACTCTTAGTCCTCAGGAGAAGCAACACATCTTTAATTGTCTTCAGTTTAAATCCCTTTTCTATGTAAAATTACTAAGCGACATTAATGACATACAATTAGATAAAATGTAATAAATTTACACCTTTTTTGATGTAAAGCAGTTGTTGCATATTGGTGGAAGGGTGTGGTAGCCGGCTCATTGATATAAGGCGTCCTTCTTAGTCCTCGGGAGTAGCAACGCATCTGTGATCGACTTCAGATATAACCCCTCTTGTATAGAAAGTTGCTTGCAAAAGCAGGCAAAAGCGACAGTAGCCACTTACAACTATGCGATCTGCATGCTCGTTTACTACTTTGATCTGAGATAAAAAAAATAATAACAATTTTGTAAGTTGAAGCTTGATATATAATAGATACTGTAATTCATCTGTAGTTTATAGGTAAGACTTAGTTACACTAACCTAATATGATACTGCAGGTGTCCAACAGTCCGGAAACTCCGTGGACACAGCATACACTTGTACGGTGTCTGTCCTGTGTGCTTCCGTCTATGTACCGCTAATCCTGCCGATTGCGCGAAAGTTTCTCCACAAATATTACATCTTAGTGGTTTCTCGCCCTGTAAACAGAAAATGAATATATAAAAGTGCTTGTATCAAAAATATGTGACATAGCGATTGGTGCTTGTCGCTTGTCATACAGTAATATAACTATAAATTAAGAATAATATAATATTATTATTGTACGTATTATTAAACGTATCAGCGTAACCATTCACGTTTCAAAAATTGTTATTACTATATCCCGCTCATGACACACCTAAACAACTTTAATTTTAATAAGACCTACACAAAGCAGGATCCAGAGAATCCTTACTTTATTTAAATGTGTAGATATATATGGGCGTAGCTGTAGGTTTGTTAAGAGTGAAGTCCAACAGAGGCGATCGGCGAAAAAGAAGATCAGTTAGTATCTGTAATTTTTTTCACTATGCTAATGGGAGCGTTCAGATTTAATAGACTTGAAGGCTGTTCGAGTATAATTCGACTGCAGAGACCACGGCCATACCTATTTCTGAAGCAGTTACTGCATTGAGGTAAAAAAATCTGCCGGCTCACTATCATATGAGGTGACCATCTTAGTCCTTGGGAACACATTGTGATTGACTTCAGACGGAAACATTGTCTTATATGAAGTTGCTTACAGATGTCCAGTTGCAGTGACCGTTTACCATCAGATGGACTGCATGCTCGTTTGCTACCTCAATCTGATAAAAAAAGATACAATTATAAATAGAAAAGATGTTTTTGTTTAAAGACCAGCTTTTCCCAAATATGCTATAGGATATGCCCTCCATCCTCTCCTCTTATATGCCTATGATATTTACCGTATGTGTCCTCAGATGTACTTTCAGATTCTGATCCAAAGCAAAACTCTTATTGCAGTGTGGACATGAAAATGGACGCTCTCCTGTATGAGTCCTGAGGTGTGTCTTTAACCGGAATCTGCAAACAATAATAACAAAAAATATAGAAATATGATGTCTGAAATAATGCTGATAAGTATAAAAGTATGTCTTTAAATTTATTTAAAAATGATTTTATTATTTGAAAAATAATTAGCATACTTGAGCTACTTATTTTTATATATATATAATGGGTGATTACTATATACTAGTGTCCGACCGAAGCTTTGGCCCATTTTGGTTCTAAAACCGCGACCCATTTTGGTTCTAGCAAGTACCTCAATTGAAAGAGCTATAACAAATACACTATATCGCGATGAAGATGATAAAGAGCAAGGTAAGTGAGAACTCAATTGTGGGCTTGTGTCGCCAATAGTGTATGAATTTTACATTTTTCAAACTATTATCATTTCAGTAAAGTAGCAATGAAATCAATCAGGTCTAGAAATTATTTATATCCAATCAACATAGATCTTTATCTACAAAAACAAAAATAGTTTAATAAGTCATAAAAAAATCAGTTCTAGTTAATGTAGAGCCAAATCACTTATGGTATTTGAAGCTATGGTTTTGCCCGAAGCTGGCCTTAGCTTAACAAGCAGTTTCGGCCAAAAATCGACCTTCGGTCTGACACTACTATATACTGATAAGGGTCACCCTTATCAGTATATAAACATAAACGCTTTCTACACTCATAGCCCCACAGTAGGATTTTCTCCTGTGTCGTGGGTGCCATGGACACACAAAGACGATACACAAAGACCCAGACCCAGAACAGAAATCTAAACTCAACATTCAGATGTCTGTCTGGCCAGGGATTGAAGCCGGGACCCACTGGGTGTCAGACCGGTATGGTAACTGCTTCGCCACGTGGGTCGTGTTGTCTCACCCTTATCAGTATATAGAGGTGGACTTCATACAAATTTGCTTTTTACTTGCCATAAGACAGTACATTGTCACCAGTCACTAGTTCAATAATACTCAATCAGTTTAAAATGATGATTTTGTTTGTATGTATGTATGTATGTACCTAGATGCCATAACTTTGCCACAAGTGAAACACTGTTGCTTCTGAGATTTTTTGCCATCAATTTTGGATTCATCTTCTTCGTTTTCCAACAAATATCTTGGTGTCTCACCATTTATCCTACTTTCACACAATACCGCTTGGTTTAGGGTCATCTGATTATGTTGCAGATACAAATTTTTATCATTTTTCATCTCCTCTTCACAAGTAACACTCTCATTCTTTATAAGATTATAGTTTTGGGATATTTCTTGTCGCTGCTTTTTACATATTTTTTGTTTTACTGTTTTTGGTACAGCGTTTCGTAATTGTGTGTCAGAGTTTTCACACATTTGAATGAAATTTAAACAAGTGTCCAGAACAGTGATGCATTTCGAGCATATTACGCTTGGCAAGCTATCTTCAGGGTAAATCTGAAAGAATAGAAATTTTATTTGAATATTAACCTTATATATATTTTATAAAAAATATATTTAATTTTACAATAAATTTTTAATGGAAAAATGTAATCATGTGAAACCAGTGTTTGTTTACATTTTTTGTGTTTGTGAATTTAATTTGTAAACAACCTATAATAGGATTATGTTATAAAATATTTTAAGAAAAATGTACTGGTTTAAAAAGTTTGTTTAATTCTTTTTTATATTATTACATGTTTTTATTATTCTTGGCATACCTTAACATTCGCCAAAGACATTACTTTTGTAGATATCATAACCGAATCTATTTTATTAAAAATACTAGTAAATTTTCCATCGTTTAAACATAATCTACACTTTTCTAAAGCCATTGTAACAGATCACAGAACTTTTAGCTGCTGTGGATTGTGGACTTAACTATCGTAAAATCAAAAATATTATGTGTATAAAACATCAATTCAATATATTTTTCAAAAACAATTAGTGTTGCCGATCGATAGTGGACTATCGATATTCTATCGATAGTAGTCCGATAGAAAGACTATAAATATTATAATCGATTAAATCGATACTATCGGAAGTTCAAAAGGATCATTACTATCGGACAAATGCAATACTATCGATAATATTGTTGCTCGCGAGGACTAGATTATAGCTAGTAAATCAAAAACTGTCAATACTATCGATATCATCGATTATTTAGTTTATCGATTATTTACTAATTTTTAATAGTATTGTCAACAATATTAAGGTCAATAAGCAGATAAAACATACCCAATACTACTGCAAATTGTCAAACTATCGATGGTCCCAAATTATCGATAATATAGATTCTGTCGATAGTTTTAAAATTTATGACCTCAATACTATCGGTAGTATCGATACAATCGACAGCTCAATCTTCTTGAGCAACAGTACTTTCGATGCTCTCATTCGATAATATTGCCTTATTTTGAATTATTGATAGTATCGATACTATTGATAGGACAATCGACAGTACAGCTGTCTTTAGAAGAAAAGTATCGATTGTATAACTATTTATAGAATACAATACAATAATACAATATAATATAACAGTACAATAATATTGTACTTTTATATAGAGATGGGTCAACACAAGTTGGACTTAACTCGAATTCGATAAATGATAGAGTTAAAGTGCAACTCGATTTATTAGAAGCTCAACCGATTATTTGAAAGTAAAGATGATTGCCGATTAAGTATATTATAGATGATTACTAAACATACCGTATTCATTGGAAATTTCTCCCATAATAATTCAAATATGTTTGAGAATATCATAAGATTATTATCGATTATAAGTTGTTATTATTCATGTTAGTTATAAGTTGTTGTCTTTTTTACTTGTTAAAAATACCATGAGGTTATAAAAAGAAAACCTCATTTGGGAGGTGTTTGAATCATCAGTGCTTGGACGTGTTAAATACAAACAGTACTTAGATACTTGGGTGTTGATTGGCGTAGCTATAGCTACTACGATATTTTTTTACAAAAACAAAAAACTTCTGCTGTTGAGGAATTGTTATTTTCTCATCTTTGCCAAGGTGAGCGTCCCGTTATCACTTTAACTCTTATACACGCCTATTTAGTATGCAATCCAAAGGGAAAGCTTAAAAAACCAGTTGCGCAACTCGAGTAAGATGAATCTAATTCCAGTTTAATCGAGTTGCATTTTTCCAGATAGACATCTCTACAGTACTACAGCTAATTTTCTTAAACTAATTAAGAGCCGGAGGCTAGTTGGCTTGGATTCTTGGATGTATCCTATACAATAATTTAAATTTCTACCAATTTGTCGTTGTCGTTGTTGTTAACGTTCTCAATACCAGGATTTTACTTTCAAAGTAACGTATTCGAAACGCGTCCTTATTTATCCTATATTACAAAACTATTTCATTAGTTTTATCATTGTAGACGAGTAATAAGTAATTCTAAACGACACTGAACCCCAATAAATATTGTAATTTTATGGCAAAAAATGTATTATCCTACTGACGTACGTCATCACAATATATTAATATCTGTTTTATGGTATGTCAATTATGACATCAGTCATTGTCATTTGTCAGTAATGTTAGTTAGAGTAGGATAGCAAATAAACCTGATGTTCACTTAGTGACATAAACCTGTTTTGATTTATAAATAGAAGTTTTGAAAACTGGAACTACTTTCATCGGCCTCCGGTGTGCTTATAAACGTATATTATATAGTTGAACTTATTATTTCAATTTAACAAAAATCGTCATGTCTCCAGTAAAACTGTATCATTTTCCTCCTAGCGGTCCTTCACGGGTTGCGTTTTTAGCCGCAAAGTTAGTAGGAGTTCCCGTAGAAATTGTTATAATTGATTTATTTAAGAAGGAACAGTTGAGTGAAAGTTTTCTGAAGATCAATCCTCAACACTGTATACCTACTCTTGATGATGACGGCTTCATTATGTGGGAGAGTCGCGCTATCGCTTGTTATCTGGCCGACAAATTTGGAACAAACGACGATATATACCCGAAAGATGTGCAACGCCGGGCTGTAGTCCACCAAAGGCTGTATTTCGATAGCTCATTTCTTTACCCAAAAATTCGAGCTATTTGTGTGAGTACAAATATTTTATATACAATTCATTTTATACTATACATTATTCTGATGTAATATTTTTAATTTTCATGCTAAAATTTGGTCGCATATCTGGTGTCCATTAAATTAGAAAAATAATTGATGGATTAACCTTTTTTTTTTAATTATTATCCTGTTTGCCCTGGTTTTACCATAAATGTTATAAAAATTAAAACTGTGTAGTTAGATTTTATAAACATTTTTCTGAACTGAAGTAACTGAAACACGCAATATACCGATTGCGTGTTTCTGAAATTTATTTTATATCTCTTTTGCCTGCAAGATGTGGAATGAAATTCCTCCTGGGGTATTCCTAGAGTGTTATGACATGGGTGTGACCTCTTCAAACAAGGTGTCCAGAGCTTTCCTTCACAGCCGGCGATGCATTGGCGACTCCTGTGGCGTTGCAAATGTCCATAGGCGATCGTCACTACTTGCCATCAGTTAGCCCTTCTGTCTTATTAGGTTTAAGTATAAAAAAAATTACATAGTGTTGTTTGTAAGGATGAAATAATAGGACAAACATCCTATATCCTTTGTATGTTTGTTGTGTTCATCAAAGCAATGATTAATTACATTTTCACTGTCATTGCAAAATACATTGCAGTGTATGGGCAAAAATGTAAAGAATTGATTCATTAAAAAAAATGTAATAAACAAGGTCACTATGTGCAATACTCATTGTATAAAAAAATATGTGAAAAAAAAGTATATATTATATTTTTTTTAACTTATATTTTTCAGTATCCAATCCTGTTCCAAGGAGTCACAGAGATTGCTCAGCCACTCAAAGATGACTTGAACTCCACTCTCGGTTTCCTGGATAAATTCCTGGAAGACAGTAAATGGGTCGCAGGAGAACATGCAACTATTGCAGACACAACCATTCTTGCATCATTATCTGGAATAATTGTACGTAATAACTAAATTCAATATTCTTCTTTTTACTTGTAATGTATTTCACCATTATTGCAACAATTGTCTCTTTGATTTAATTTTGTTCTTTACATTTCAATTAAAATAAATTCAATTCAAGTATTCATTGTATTGCTAATTTCCTTTCAAAGTCTTATTATTTATTTATTTATTTATTGCACCTCTAAAACTCTTAAGATGCAATAGGGCAAACTTAATGCCTGATGGCATTCTCTACCAGTCAACCCTGGGTGGCTAGAAGATTTGCAGTAGGTAGTAATATAAGAAAGTAATAATAATACTACATAATATATGATATCCGAATAATTAAATGTAATTTTGCACTAAAAATATCATTAAGAACGTAATTGGTCTATCTCATATGCAGAAACAGTTTTTGGTATGATAAAATTAAATTCTTCATTTGCAGGAAGTGGGTTGGGATATGTCAGCATTCCCTAATATTCAACGGTGGCTTCAAGACTGCACTTCTTTGCCTGGATACAATGAAAATCTTGAAGGTGCTAAGAAATTTGGTGGTGCAGTAAAGAGGAACTTGAAGTGATGAAATTATAAAGGAAATCAAGACATACATAAAAAATATGCATTTATTTTGTATACACTAAACTTGTTAAACTTAAATATATTATTGTTAAGTTTTATAAGGGCTCAATAAAGTATTTTTCTATCTATAAAATTTTAACACAAGCTGATGTTCATTTTTAACTCTTCTCTTAATAACAATCTCAGATTTAAAACCTTTCTTGGACATAATATCAATAACCTCATCTGGAATGTTCTCTTCTATCAACAAAAGATAAAATGTGCCGTTACCAGCCAAAATCTTTGGTAATGCATTCAATAATCTATCAGTTATTTCACGGCCTTTAACACCTCCAGCCCAACTTGCAGATATGTTGACCTGCCCACACTCCTCTGACTCTGTCACAACATATGGTGGATTAAATATTACAACATCAAAATTATTTTTAAAGCAACTTGCCAAATCCATGGTCACAGGTTCCAAAATAACATTATTACGAGCTGCTGTACTCTTAGACATAATGCATGCTTTAAAATTGACATCAGTGCTAAAGCAAAGTGATTGTGGAAATGCCATCGCAAAGGCAGTTATGACAATTCCACTACCTGAACCGACTTCTAGACAAAATGTGGGGTTTTTATTTTTTAAATACTGTAGATCTGTTTCTAAGGCATCGATGAGGAGGAAGCTGTCTTCAGCTGGTTCATAAACAAATTCAAAATCAGCCTTATCAATATGATTTTGATAGGGGGTCTCCATTGGTTTAGTTGATGCTTCCTTTTTCTGATGCTGTACCACTTGTACTCTGCTCAGGCTCTGGTGGCGTTGGTGCTGGTAATGTTGTTCTAACTACCTTTTCTTTGCTTATCATACGTCTGATTTCATTTAGTCTATCCTGTAAATGTTAGAAACACAACTATAATGTACAAGTTCTAAATTGTTAATTAGCATGTCATAAATTGGTTTATTCAGTATAGTATTTGAGGGATCTCAACATGTCTATATTGACCGACCGAGTTATGCCAAAATCTACCAATTGCATAAAATTGATTTCAAGAAGATGGTGTTTACAGTTAGATTTCTCGTTACTCATGATTCAACTATCAGTATTCATTTATTATTATTACCAGCTTGTGCCTTTGCTAAAGAGCTTGGGTACACATATATGTAGATTCTGTATAAATTCCTTTTTATTTATTGATAATTGTCAATTACTCATATTTGATAATTTGTGGGTTGGTATATTTTGGCATATCTGGGTCCAATTGAGTCCAGGAATGGACTTCTATTTAGTTGGCTACAGGTTAAGGTGACTGTCAGTAGAAATTCTCTTTAAAAGCAGACTAAGGGCCAGTTTCCACTATATGGTAGACGAGTGGAGAAGAGATGTGTTGTTAATAAACCAATAACACAGCATCATTTTTACATCTTTCTACCTAGCAATGTGGGCTTGGATAGAACAGGTTTATATGGGCATTTGTAGAGATGTGAGCAGTACGAAGAGCAGGCAGCAGATATGTGAGATAAGTGAAGCATGACAGTGCGACTGCACATTTTGCCGTTACCCGCATGCTGCACTGCACATGCAAAATATATCTTGAGTAAAGAATGAGCATTTACAGGAGTCACAAGTATGCATACTTGAATTAGAAAATAAGACATACCTTGTCTTTAAATTTTAATAAGGCCTAACAGCAGAAATTATACAGACCTGTGAAGCTTGTAGCACATTCAGTACAACGGTAACCTTATGTTTGCAAGCTATTAGCTTCTTAACATAGGGATCCAAGTCTGGGTGATTGTTTAGAGCCTCTCGCACCTTTTGCAGTTCTTCATTCAATGAATCTATCTGTTGTTTCAACTCTAGTTGTGCAATCCTAAAAAGATGAAGAATTAAAGATAATAAAAATAAAACTTAAATGAATATCTTACTTTCGATGTAATAAATAGTATAAAACGTAGGGTATAGTTTTTAATACAACACGTAAACAATACATAAATTGGTTATGAAAACAAATTTACAATCAAAATCAGATATAATTATATTGGTGAGGCTTTAGCAGTAATTATTACTTGAGGTCATAATTAACCTTTTGACAGTGTCACCCATATTTGAAAAGCTCTTCCGGACCCTGTACATCAATGACGTATTTAGTTGACAAAAAGGCACCCAAACAAAATATTAAACACCAGATAATTGCAATAATGTTTCGTTTTTTCTAATTTCACAACAAATTTTTTATATTCACAATTATCAAATCAAAAAAAATAAAAGCTGTTACAACACACTGTTAGAACTGAATTTACGAAATATTCATTATAAATATACTGTATTGTACATATTTATACTCAAACTAGAACATTATTGTAATATGTCATCAATTTAATTCAAGCACTATACTTTTTATTTGATATTGTGCCCTAGTGGGGCATAGCATACAAGCCCCATACAAGGCAGAGACATGCTTTTGTCATGGCATAGCTTTTAAAAATGTTGTAGACTATAAGTACCACAAAGTAAATATTTGCAGCCCACAATACATATGGAAAAGGCATACACTAGGAAAGCCAAAAGCTTACCTCAGAAAATAAGTTACCGATAAAATCTATGCTTCAAGCAGATTGATTTTGCCTCCCAGGAAATAGGTTATGAAAAATATGGTCTTCTAGTTACTGTCCGACCGAAAGTTCGGTTTCGGTCGAGTTTCAGCAAAAAAAAAAAACGAGTCCATGGACTAGCGTTTGTCCATATATGCTGTAAATCTTAAATACATATGAATCGTTCTATCCATCGGAATTGTAGAAATGGGTTCATAGACGCATACAAACAAAAATACCCAGATCAGAACCTCAAATCATCACTTAAATGTCAACATCTGAGATCGAACCCCGAACCTGTATAATTTATCGGCATATTTAAGGTGCATAGTGTATCAAATAAAAATAATAATTACTACCTCGTGGCTCTAACCCTATCGTCGAGTTGATCCACAGTAGGCTTCAGAAGCCCTAACAAGCCTTCAGCGAGGGTGTCTCTCGTTGGGTTGTCACACAAATTGCCCGTGTTCTCATCCGCTGACGTTGTTGTACTCTCTGTGTCGTCCATTATTGACGAATATCAAGCATTAATCCATTTTTATCCTGCCTTGAAAAACTAAAAAGTATTTGTGTACAGTATTTTGAAATTTGTCTGTATTTTATTCTATTTTAATTGGAAAATAATATACAGAAAGATCATGTCAATTTGTCATATTGACATGACATTGACATTCGACATTTAGACATATTCTGATGTTGGTATACTAATGAATGCATTCAAAATAAAATATTCATTTAAATGAAACTAAAAGTTATAAACAAATACATGACCATAAAAGTATCTAAAGTGTTAATTAAATTACTAGCCGCGAGCCACACACATTATTAATGAATAACATCAACTTTATTTTATTAAAACAATATTATCTGCATTAATTTTATTTACCTGATACTTTAAAATGCTCCAATGATAACAGTGCTAAAAATGATTATCAATTGTAATCGACCCATTATTTTCACGATTAAACAATTATTACGAGTAAGAGTACTTCGATCACAATATGTTCCCATTATAATAACAAAAACAACAGTTAATTTGAAAAATTATTTATTTAACTACGTGAAAAATTACTTAGCACCTAGGCATTTAAAAGTTTCAACTATTAACTAATCAGTGACTTAATTAACAATTACAATTTGTATAATTGGCTATTGACTTTCTGCTATTACCTAGCAGCTAGCAGTATTGAGCAACTATATGAAACAACTTTCAGTCCTCCAAGTTATGACTAAGTTAATTAGTAACTCTTTGATTTATGATTTTATATAGTATATAAATATTATTTACAGCAGTGTAAAGTGTTGAAAATGTATATAACTCTATTGACATGCACATTACCGGATATTATATAACATTATACAAAGAAAAAGTAAAAATATATATAGTACAAAGTGTTGTTATACTAAAATATATTCTACAATCACTGCGATACTTTTAATAAGTATGTTATTTCCTATCTATTCATAATTCAATTTCAACAACTATTTTGCGTCTAAAGTTTTTCTAAAATAATACGTATCTAGGTTCAAAATTATTAAACACATATATATATAACATCTTTAAAGTAATATATACATAATATATATATGGAAACGTTACAATGTTACAACAGGAAATGTTACAATGAATCCATAAGCATCCGCATTTGATCTTTTACATGAGATTCCATGTTCGCGTAATCTTTTAATACTTCTTCGATCATTTCTACAAAAATCGTTGGCCACTGAAGTTCGAGGGTTCGGAGGCGCTGAGCAGCACCACAAGCGACCTCTATCGTGTGTGACAATTGACCGCGACCGCGAACTCTCCAACTCATATCTTCCTATAAATTTTGTTTATTTTACTACTTATTTTTTGTATAATCGTTTTATTAAAAATAAGCAATGGCAATACTATAAATTACAAAAATATGTCATAAACATAAAACAAAAATAGCTTGTAAAACAATTATATATGACCTGTGAAACATTCCCCTTCTTATATTGCAACGCTTCTTTGGCGATGACATCTCTAAGCGCAGGATCAGCTGCCCTTAACCAAGATTTAGCACTTATGGAACTATTTCCACTTCTCCCTAATCTTGACAATAGAGGCTGAAGCGGAGCATCGGGAAGCGCCCGTAGGACTATATCACTTAAGCCATTATACGTCCTATTTGCTGATTTCAATTCCTCATCTGTAATCTAAGTCCAATATAATATTATAATATGTTTTCAGAAGCATACGCTAATCATTTTATTATGAATACTATATATTTTCTTATTTACCCGTTCGTCATTTATTTCCTTAAGTCCCCAATGTGCAAGTCTATAGACTGCGTATTCTCGCCAAGTTTTTGTGCATATAGGGTTACCCTCTGGGAGTACCGTTAGACCAGTTAATCCACGAAGTTCAGCTAAAGCATGTAATTGTCCCAGATATTGAAGACCAGTTGCACGAACTGATATATGGTTAACATTTGGAAATCTGTCGAAAAATTACACATTATTGAGCAAATTGCACGTTTTAGTATGTGTGTATCCATCGATCCACAGACTTCAAACATTTTCAGAGTAATGTTAACAATAATAATATGGTACTTACTTTGTCTTTAGTTCGGGCAGCGATTGTGCAACCGCGTTAAAATGCACATAATGAAAAGCGGCTCGTGTCACGGTTCGGGCTCGTTCCCATTCCCATTCTCGCGCGAGACGACGAACTGCACCAGCACCCCAAGCACTCACGACACCATCGCTAACCTCCACTAGATAATCTACACCTAAGGAGAAAATATATCTTGAAATATATCTGTGGAATACTTTGTGAAAACTGTTCCTATACTTACTTACCCTGTTCTCTATCTTTCGATACTGGTACAGCCTTAGGCACCGGCTCCGAGGATTTCAAGCTCGCTAAGCTCTTCCCTGATTTAGCTCTAGCAGTAGAAGCTCTGTGTGCTGATGACGCTCTTTCATTCCTACGTGTTATGGTTGCACTTCTAATGTTTCTATTGCTTAACCTACTATTGAGGGAACCTTCGCGTCTTAGCACTCTACTATTGTCACTGCCCGATGTTGACGAGGTAGCAACGGATCCCACATTGGTACTTCCAGATATATTACTAACATTTTCACTATGATCAGAGTTCTTAGCCTTAATTCTCCTACTTTCCGGGTCACAAACTGATTTGGATCGCATCGAACTAAAATTTTCCCTTCTTCGTAAAACAGTGGGAACTCGTCTAAAACGTCTTTTATTGCTTTCCTCCTCGCTGTCGCTAGTCGACGATGGTATGGAGCTGAAGGATGAATCGATAACAGGTTCAGCACTTGAAATACTTTCCCATCGTTTCAAAACAGGATCTACGCTGTCAGCTAGTTTAACATTTTCAAGCGAGGAAATTATTGGTAATAATATGGGTGGCAATCTCAAGTCACTATTAGTGGATGTAGACGCATCAGT
The DNA here is from genome assembly GCA_002930495.1 of Cecropterus lyciades. Classification (NCBI taxonomy): domain Eukaryota; kingdom Metazoa; phylum Arthropoda; class Insecta; order Lepidoptera; family Hesperiidae; genus Cecropterus; species Cecropterus lyciades. Next base: position 696,416 of record MOOZ01000340.1, read on the forward strand.
TTCTTGCGAGGCGCTTCTTTCCGAAAAATTTACTCGTTTTTCTGGAGGCTTTTTAGCAGTAGAACTTCTTTGTAATTTCCTTACAGTTACAGATTTTTTAATATTCTCAGATACGCCTTTACTACTTGTATCACTTTGGTTGTTTCTGCAGTCGGAATCATCGGCTTGCTGAGTTGAAACTACAACGTCTGGTAAAGCCGCTGTTTCTACTGTTTGGGTGCCACCACTTTGAGTTACGGCAACTGTGGTTGCAAGTGCAAAATCTTTTTCTATATCGACATTTTTAACTGGACTCGTAGTTGTTGTGCTTGCAAAGCATTTGTTTTCAGATCTAGAAACATTATATCTATCCTTTTAGTAAAAAAAAAATATTACATGTAAATAACTTTATCTATATTTAATAAAATAGTAACTCAACCTCAGCAGTTCCCAGTTAGTACGAGCATTATGGATTATTTGGTCACGACGTGCAGCCTGCTGCTCCGTGCCGCCCAGCGCGCAATACGCTGCGTGAGCAGCTTCCTTATTGCTTCGCCATGCCATCGCAGCTCTTCTTACCTTCGAAGTAAGAATACCAGGGCCTTAAATTCAGCTTTATAAAGTAATCGAGAAAAAAGTGTATATTACGAAAGGTAATATGATGCAATGTAACATAGGCGTTCCAAGGGTGGAAAAGGGCAGCTGTTCCACCTCTGTAGAAATGAAAAAACCAATGCTTCTTTATCAACTGCCTCCCTAGCTCAACGGCTGGCGGCGTCTATGGAATATACCTAATATGTTATTGCTGGAGGGAATTTAATGGTAGTATCTATTTATTTACACACCAGTATTATGCTTACCTGTTCTGTTACATGCATGTTGGTCAAAGTCACTAGATTAGGAAGGTATGATACAAGGAATGGTGTACAATCGCCACCCAAAGCGACTGGATTACCATCTAATGATACTTCAATGAGTGTCGTAGCTTCAGCCAGAGATGACACGTCTTCAACACTAAAACGATTATTTCTTGTTATTAACTTTTGTTAAACGATTATATCAATCTTAATTTACTTTAGTTCTTACCTTTGTAAGTCATTATTACCAAGATACAACTTCTGCAATTTTGACGTGTTATTAAATCCAAGTAACTTTCTTAATCGGTTCCTCTTCAAATTGAGTTCTCTAAGTGATATTAAACCTTGCAGATCATTTTGTCCTATACATTTAATCTGATTACCAGCTAGGTTGAGAACTTTGAGTTCACTTAAAGTCGATAAGCCACTGACTTTAGTCATCCTGTTGCCATGCAAATCCAAAACTTCTAATTTTACCAAGTTTGAAAGGCCTTCTATTCTTTTTATCCTTAAAAAAGTACAAATATAGAATCCAGATACGAATATATCAAAACTACAAACCAATATGTTATGTATTATGAGTTATTGTGACCTACTTACCTATTTTTTCCCATTAATAACACTCGTAAGCTGAAAAGTCTTTCGAGTGACGTAATTTTATCAATCTGATTGTCGTAAACATCGAGAAATACTAGTTTGCCCAAATCAAGAGGAGTTAGGCCAGATAAACTATTGATTAAGTTATGCTGCAAGGACAATAACCGCAATCCTGGCTCTCCTACTATATGAGGTATTGATGATAATCCCCTTCTACAAACGAAAAACAATTTCAGTTCCGTTAAATATACCAAAACAAAAGATAAAGAATAGTTTTGCGTGTTCAATTAGTACCTATTATCATTTTTGTCAAGTTATACACAGAACATTAATGTATTAGGTGTAAAACAACACACGCACCGACGATGAAATAGTGCTCACTCGCAATAAAAATTTGGTAACTTTACCATTTAAAACTAAATAAATAATTGCAATTTACCTATCAAGGCTTATCCTATCAGGTAGACGATCCTTTTCCTGTGGAGTTCTAAAAAGCTGCACTTTACCCTCACCCACAGCTTGTAAATTAATTGAATCATCTTTTCCATCTTCTTTTGCTAGATAACTATTGCTAAAATCATACTAATATTATAAAGGTACAAATTCACATTATGGTCACTAATAAGCTTCTGAAACACTAGACTAATTTCAATAACATTTTCATGTTTAGTTTAGCATTAAGATAAATTATTTTGTGCATTAAGGATTTAGGTTTTTTTAAGGTTAACGATGCAAGAATCACATATTTAACAGTAATAGGGTTCATTAAAGGAATTAAAGTTACACAAGAGTTTTAATTTAAAGAGAAATCGTTGATATTTCTGCTAATGAAGCCACGTCGCTATTCCTGCTAATAAAGTATCAATATATATATTATTTTAAGAATTAATTAAAGTATTTCTTACCCAGGTAGAATTGTATTCGCGCGTTGAATAGACCTGGAACGCTGATCGGCTAGGGCAGGTCTTATTTGTAAAAATAAACGTCCATCGTTAGACGGCGTTGAATCTACTCGTTCACCTCCTACGTCTAGCGACTGTGCTGATCTCCCCCTTGTCCGAAATGCTAATTTCCTTATCTAAATAAATATTTGTAATAAAATATTATTTATTAAGTCTACACACACACACACATTATTTTGTTTTGTCACTTTAATCTTACATTTCCTCGACTGTATGTGATAGGCATTAGATAAAAATAGTTGTAACACTCATTTAAAAATCATAATATTCGATTGGTCCCATTTGATTTCCCATCCTTCATATGAAAATAAATTCGTAAAAAAGGCAGTTTTGGTCCATTCTATCAATTTCAGAAATCGTTGCCTAGAAACTGTAACTATCAATGTTGCGATGTTAACGTAAGATATCGTATTAAATCTCGCCTCCGCCCCTTTTTAAGTGCATGCATTTAATGTAAGTTACATTAAATTAACTCAATCTTTTATTTTATTACAGAAACCGCAACATGTTTCTGGTAGAGATATTTTAAAGATTCTGTTAAAGTAATTTTAGAAAGTAACTAATTTGAACGTGCCCATGAATTTATTATGTTGGTGTCATTGTAAATGGTTTTCTAATTTTTTTATTAATGCAATAAGCGACAATATAATATGCAATAAAAAGCATTTTTATGAAAATATATAATAAAGATAGAAATTATTATAGAAGAAATAATACAGTATAAGATACAAATATTATACAGTTGAATATTTCATACGTTGATTTTATTGATCGCATTATTCTTAAAATAATTATAGGATTCACATTGTTATTGAAAAATAGAGTTAGTAGTAGTAGCAGTCTTTGGAGTTAATAGGCCCCAAAATAACGTATACACCTGCGATGTACACGCGACGTTTTCTTGATGATAATGATGTATACGAGCATTGACGACACAGTACATTTGTTTGGTATATATTGTATGGCATGTCAAACGCCTCCGCCAAAGGAACGCTCATGCAAAGGAATGTACATACTGCCTGTGCGTACTATCTACTTGAGATCGAGCGTGATGACGTTAAATCGAAATGTTTGTAATATATGAAAGAAAAAAGGATAAGGATTATATAAACTAGAGCATAACTGTATAAATTAAAAAAGATGACGAGCGAAATGTCATATTCCATTCATATTTTACACTCTTTGCGGGCAACTTATCAAGTACTGGTTGAATGTCTTGATTCTTTCTGGCCTGGATTTTTGTTGCTAATTAAAAAATTACTTTAGAAGTAGTAAAGTGGCTTCTCACTGTCCGCAACTCCGCAACGAACGCAGACAGCCCTAATCGATAACCGATGCACCGTGGGACTAGTGATGAATTGTAAAATTATCGATATATCGTCTAACGTTCGTATTGCTACATAAAATATTTGACATTACGAAATTACTAATGTAGAAGCAAAAAAATCATATTTAACTACTACTTTATCAAAATTATTTTACATTACATGTTATTATAGTATCTGCAATTAAATTGTCTACACGTATAAAAGAATAGCTCATTCTCAAATTACTGAAATTACGAATTGCATCATTTTCGACTATCTCGAGCTACTGACAGTACGAATATTTTGTTTTAATCTGTGTCGCCATCACTAAATTTGTTGTATGATACGCCACGACTTATTTTTGTAAACAAAAAAACATCAATGGTCTTGGTAAAATAAATTTTCGCTTTCATTTTTCTTTAGCGAAAAATAACTCGATTAAAACATATTAATAATTTATGAATAGAATATTGAAAAAAGTGTATTCTTTTAGCGTATTTGAAACATTATTGTCTGGTGTAGGAATAAGCACATCCGCGGTTACAATGGTTCGCTACTTCACAAACCCTTTTGAAGATTATAATTCTGAAGTGGAGTTGGTTTTGCCGAAAGATTCGCTCATTCAGCAAATTACAGACCACGTGAACACCATAACAAAACGTTTTAAGCCGATGCCAAAGAACGTCGACGGTGGTTTGTACGTCGGAGTTACCGGCATTTCTTACATGTTCTATAGACTTTCAAAGAATCCCGAACTGGTCGAGAATAGGCCTTATTATGTGCAGAAGAGCATGGAGTATTTGGAGCCTGCATTAGAGACGTCGGCCGGCGAACCGACGTCGTTTTTATTGGGCGATTGTGGTACATACGCACTAGCGACCGTCGTGATGAAGAACGCAAATGATGAGCGGTTTGTAGACATGATGAAACAGTTCGTGTCGCTGTACGCGCGGTATCTCGAGCCCAATTTCATCAAATGTGGCGCCGATGAGTTATTTGTCGGGCGCGCTGGCTACATCGCCGCGGCGCTCTGGATGCATCGCGAACTTGGTACACCAGTCCTCAGCAAGGAGGAGCTATACAAAATCTGTGATGTGATTGTCGAGTCAGGACGGGAGAGAAATAAAGATATACCATTAAATCTACCGTTGATGTACCATTACTATAAGACTTACTACTTGGGCGCAGCACACGGGACCAGCTTTATCTTGCAGATGCTGATCACTGTCCCAAAATATTTAGAATACAATCCGAGAGCAGCCAAAGAAATAAGAGATTCCATTGAAATATTGACATTGTTGCAAAAGTCTGATGGCAACTTCCCGAGTTGCTTGGAGGAAATTAGGGCACAGGAACATAAGCTTGTTCACTGGTGCCATGGAGCACCTGGAGTCGTATATCTGCTTGCGAAGGCCGCACTAGTGTTCCCTAATGATGACAGATTCATACAAGCCTGCGAGAGTGCTGCAGAGGTTGTTTGGGAAAAGGGTCTACTATACAAAGGACCGGGCATATGTCATGGAGTTTCAGGCAATGCTTATGTATTCCTTCTTCTTTACAGGTTGACAAAAAATCCAAAGTACCTTCACAGAGCAAAGTGTTTTGCAAATTTTATGAACACAGAAAAATTTGTCAATGATGCAAGACTCCCTGACAATCCTATGAGCTTGTATGAAGGATATGCGGGCACTATTTGCTTCTTAGCTGATCTACTCTTACCAGAGGCAGCAGAATTTCCCTTTGAAGATGTTTTTTATGCTTATTAATAGCTTTCACATCTATGTCATTAGAAACAGTTTTTTGTGTTCTGTTCATTTTCATTAAACCTATATGTCAACCAATATACACCCTGAAATATAAAATCTTGTTCACCGTAAAATTTGGCTACAAGTTACAATAAGTTAACAATAATGTTGTGTTCATAAATAGATAAATTAATTAAACAGTCATTTATAGATGCTGGATATGAGTATTACAAGAATATAGCAATAAATGTATTATATAGCCCGATTACTGGGTGACATTTGCTTCCTGCACTAGTTGATGTCAACAATAATAATTTTTTGTGAACTAATTTCATTGGATGTACAAGAGATATATTTAGAAATTAAAAGACACAAATTCATAGAATGTAATAGAATGTATAGCAAGTAAGCAAGTTTCATTTTAACTTAAAAAAAAAAATAATAGAATAAATATTTTTGTAAGTTGTCGAGAAATTATATTTATAATGGCGAGTTTTCTGGCTTCTCATATAAATAGACTAATGCCTATTCAGCGGAAAAAAATATTGAATATTTAAAATGATGTGTGGACAGTAATTGAGGTTGGCTCACAATCAAGTGTAATTTTTATGTCATTCGCTTTTCAAATATAAAGTGTTGCTTCTGGTCATACTGGTAGTTTTATTTTAAGAAACATGGATATAACAGGACTTTACCATTTTGTCGGCTTTTTATCATCTACGAACTTTTTAACTACAACTGGTATTTTAAAATTTAAAAACATTAACAATGCTGTAGTTTTTCATTGTAATGACTACAAATATTCAATGTTTTTGCAAAAAGCATTTCAGACCAAGAATATTAAAATACAAACTGTTAATATTGGTCCAAATAGTTCTTATGACATGCCGCGAAATAATTTGAAAATTGGGATGGTTGTTAATACTTCCTGTAACTCTTGGGAAAGTATTTTCTTGAACGCAAATAAAATCAACTATCGACTGTCTTGGATATTGCAAACCGAAGAATTTTCGTTGCTTGTTAATTTTTTATCTCGGTACCGCATGGAAATTAATTCTGATATCATAATAATGTGGAAAAATGGTACGAAAGACCAATTAAATGAAATTTTCAATACGGGACTAAACGGCGGTCGGTTAGTTGACAGAAATATTGGACACTGGGACTCCTCACTGCATATTAAAGTTCACAGGAGATCAGACTTAAGCGGAGTGGTACTAGATTATGTTGTGGTTGTCACTGAAGATGTAGAAAATGAGACATTCCAGCATTTCGTGGAACATTCCGGGTCAGGTCGCTTTGAAGTGGATACCGCGCATAAATTTAAGTCGTTCATTATGCTTACTTATATTCGGGATATGTATAATTTTAGGTATGAATTGACTTTTGCAAATAAGTAGAACTTTATTAATTAATAATTTAATTTCATGAAATAAATTACCTTTTAGGTTTAAAAAAAAACATGGCTCCAGACGTAAGCTGGAACACGCTATAAGAGTTTTAAAAGTGTCTTGTATAAACAAAACTACGAGCATGACCGCTTCAAAGGCATGATCCGTTGTTGACCCTTGTTGAAAAGCTACAATGCAATGCTGCTTAGTATCTATAGTGCACCATTATATATATTTTTTAACTATGTGATAGAGATAACTTCTTTTATTCATTGTTTTTAGCTACAGGTTAAAACGTACAAATTCCTGGGGATACGTACGGAATGGGAGTTTTGAAGGTTTAGTCGGTATTTTACAACGGTCAGGTGCAGATGTAGGCGGATCCGCTGTATTCGTGCGGGCCGACAGAGCAAGAGCCGTCGACTACGTGGCGGAGACATGGCCATTCAAGTAACGATTGTAACGTTCTGTCGTATTACGACACTGTTTACAAGATAGTAGAACCAGAGTA
>MOOZ01000340.1:772582-789794 GCA_002930495.1 Cecropterus lyciades
AATACAGAGCGCCGTGTGTTACGGTGCGTGCTCAGAGAATATAAGTATCAGTTTTAGAACATCTTGAGTTTACTTAGCGCAGCTTGTGGTCGCTGGAATCTATCTAATCTTTCTATCTACATATCTATCAGCCTTTGAGTCCACTGCTGGTCATAGGTCCCATAATCGACGCCATTCCGACCGGTTCAGCTGAGATTGCCACTTCAGTTGACTAATTCTAAGAGCTATGTCGGTAAATTTTGTTCCCCTACGGATTTCATCATTACGGATGTCGCGTAGGGAAATACTAAGCATAGCTCCCTCCAAAGCTCGCTGAGCACCTTCGAGCTTATGTAAGAGACTCACAGTAAAAGACCACGTCTCGGCGCCGTACGTCAACACTGGCAACACACAATGAACTTCTTCGATTTCAGGCTCTGAGGTATGCTGGATGAGAAGATATGGCGCAGTTTCCCGAACGCTGCCGGTGGTCGCTGGAATGATTCCCGATAATCGAGTTATCTTGTTTTACTAAAGTTCCGTGGTTTGTGGTGTCGGTCTTGGATAATACCACTCCCTCTCTTCTCACGAATGTATTAGGAATCGAGTAACGGAAAAGATCCAGGAAATGGACAGCAGGGTCTTTCTGTGCAACATAAGCACCTATTGGGGTCACTAACGATGGATTATTACAATGTTATTTGACACCAAAATCAAAACTTTTTCTTGGTTAGTATCACGTTGGGCCGCGCCAATTACCGTCGTCATTTTCACATAAGCTTTGATCATTCAACTGCTGGACATAGACCTCTCCGAGATTATGATGAAGCGTTCGGTTCTTTGTTGCTCCTATCCAGCAACTACTGCCTTAAGGTCATCTGCCCAGCTGGAGAACGAAATGTTACAATTACGTTGTGCCAATTATTATACAATAGTATTGCTTTAAATCACTACGAGTTTGCAGATTTAATCTTATTAAAATTACTATGATTTAGACTATTCTTGGATATTGATTTTAGTAACAAAATTCACTTAGTTAAGCTCAGCTTGGTTTACCTTAACTTATAAATAAACAAGAAATGTATATTCCTGTCACATGAAATGAATTTATTTTTCAATAACCTTAGAAAAAGTAAAAAGAGTTCATCGACTTGGACATCAACCTAGGAAATATTAGAAAAAGGTACCTATCCTTATTTTTCCGGGATTGTTTTAAGAGCATAGCATTAAAATGACTTACTGCTCAAGGGGTTGTTTTAGTATTCATGGAAACCCATAGAAGATGTATTATGTAACAACCTTACATCAACCCGTAATATTTTATTCATTTCTTTTTTCATTGCGTTCATAGATCACCCATAAATCAGTTGTGGTTTGTCATAACTAGTACCTTTATTTACTCGCGTGGAAATAGAATAGTGTCTTAGACTTTTATGGAGGTAGCAGAGCAATAAATGGAATGACAATGGAAGTGTCCGCTCATTCCCACTAAGTGCCTTTCGTGAACTTTTCATGGAGCAGACGATCAATAGAAATTACATGACTTGAGCTACATATTTGATCTTATTTTTTTTTACTTCTTACAATTCCTTTCTTGTTTCTATTCCACTTATCGAAGCTAGAAACTGGTTGTAAGTATACCTACAAGGTGACTGTCGTAGTCGTCTTGAAAGTTGGTATTATGATTGTGTTAATGTTACCACGTAGAACTTAGCAAGAGTTTACGTTATAATTACAGAAAGTTAATATCACCTGTTAAATATTATACTCTAAACGATAAATGAGTAATAGCTAAGAACTTCTCTTATTTCGTTATGTAGTTAAAAGCTTCTCTCCATAGTTGATATCTGAAAGTATCATGATGAGAAATTAGTACTGGTTTATTATATGAGCTTATTAATATTTACATTTACTGATAAAACTAAACTTCAACTGTGGCTCAAGTCGGATTTCGGAAATCAAGGAATCTTTAATTTTCGTAGCGTTAGATCAACAAATGTACCTCTTTGTTACAACGGTCTAAAGACATTTCTATCTTTTATCAGCTCTGGGTTGTATAGTTTCATGCTACATTTAGGTATCTACTTAGAATTAGAGAGTTATAGATATTTTTTTATACTACGGAAGTAGCAAACGAGCTTGCAGCCTACCTGATGGTAAGTGGCTACTGCCGCCCATGGACATCTGAAATCAACCAAAGTCTCACCTAAGGTTAGCCACAGATGCGACCCCTGAGGACTAAGATGGAACGCCTCGGAAAAGTATGTCTCACACCCTTCAGACCAGACCACAGCAGCGTTACACTGCTGTTATAAGCCAGAAATAGGTGTGGCGGTGGTTCTTCCGGAGTCGAACCACAAAGAGTTCTACCACCTTGAAAGAGTTCTACCACCTTGGCTTAGAGTTTAAAATAAAAATACTAAAAATTATATCACAAATATATTTATTGTATTATTGTACATATGGTTACATAACACAGACGAAGTAGGTAGTACATCACGCTGAGAAATTGAATACATATTAACAATTGAAGAAAATTTATAAGACTTGATACGATGTTCCTAATAAAATGTGCGAAAGCAATTAAAGAGTTAAGTGTAATTGAAGTGCGTATTGATAAAGGCTTTGGTTATACCGTTGTCGTACTAATCCGAAGTTTGTTAATTGTAGTATGGTATTAGCAACACTTCTTGCTGCATTCAAACAAAAAAGGATGGGCGGCTAGCAAAATATTTCAATTAAGTAAAATTTTTGCTTTTTTTGAGATAACCTTTCGTAGATTTCGTGAATTACTAATCTGAATTATTTATTTTATGTCGAATTAGGTCATTTCACGGTGACATTTTTTCCAGGTACTAAACGACTTGTCCCACATTCTTCTTTGTATTGAGGTTAATTTGTTTTTAATCTACGATTCTCTGATAGGTACTGACATTTTAATGGTGTACTTAATACATTAAAACATAAAAAGTTGTTTTACAGATTATAACTTTAATATTTATAATTCATTGTAGATACAAAGTTTCAAACAGATATACTAAACTATAATAGTTTATTGAAAGTAGGGTTTTTTGACCAATATTATAAAACCTGAACTATTAAATCTGCGAACTAATGCGACCATACTGCTTAATTTTATTGAATGTTATGTTTTTATGGTGTCAATTACGTATACATAGGTACGTTTATATGTACAACCATGAACAGACATTTTTATACCTGACTGCAGATACACAAGAGTTAGTTTGTATTATTTTTCAATGCAATAGTAACACTCGTTATATTCTGACGCGATATTCTGGTTTTAAATTTTACCTTTTACCATTTAATTAAGTCAATTGTATAGGTTAATTACCTCGAAGTATGTTGGTCGGGTAGTGTGTGGTGACACATCGTAATTGAAACCATGATTGATTTAGATATAGGACATGTCATAATATGTTTTATTAAAATAAAAATAATATTTTGCCCAACTGCCAATTAAAATTGAGATCACGAATATTGATATCATTGAATTTCATAATACTTTATTAGTTTTTCACGAACCAGGTCAAAAACGGAACGTTATATATAAATTTCCATTCTACATATATTTTTCGAATTATATATCTATATTTTATAGGTAAGTCACTGTTGCGCTTAAGTTTAAGAACAACCTTAGAAAGACAGGTGCAAAATATACGATAGTCAACTCGACCAAATACCAATATCAAATTGGTGCGACTCTAGTTTTGTAGTATATAATTTATAGATAGTAAAATACAAACATTTTTACCAACCAATCACTCGCTAAACAGTTGGAAAAGAACCAATTAATCTTGGTATGTGGTTTGGTCGACGATCGTATGAAATTGAAAGCAAAGGTCTCATCCGCTCCAATCACCTCATTTGGTATAAAACAGCTTTTACACACTCAAAATATTTACATTTAGCCACATTTTACTAATTTTAATAAACAATTTTCATACAAACTTCACGTTCAACCACTAATGGGTTGGGAATTGCTAATGAATATTCGATTTTTATTTACAGTGTTATATAATTTTGTAAATGAATTATCTAATCGTGGTCAGTCATGATCTGACAAGGAAATGCATAAACCGTTTCATTTGTATACACTTACATGGCAAACCAGATGTCAATTGCCAGAGCAACGGACAATATGTCAATAATATGAAGAATAATACCGTTACGTATGATACAGTTGTAATACATTAGTTGATGTGTTTTCTTCAAACATTATTTACGTAAATTATGTACTAGACTCGACGTCGATTGGTTATGGCGGCTTCTCGCGGTTCGTGGCTATATAGATATGTACGTGCTGAGGACTTCGACCACAAACAGGCGAATTTCACTAATATCCAGACAGTTATGAACTTCAAAATACAAACTGAGAGGTAACAACAGACGCTGCTCTTGTCACGGTGCGTGGATGCGTCATGGTTTTAGTCGGTTCGTTACATCACGGCCCGTAGAAAGCCACCATAACAAGATATTGTGTATGTAGTTTATTATGTATTATAGTAATTTAATTCATTTAAAATAATTTAATTTTGTTTCTGATATATTTTTGCTAGGGGCGTGTACCTTTTTTCAGAATTAGTTGGATTTATAAAAATTAAACGGTTTTAATACTTATAACTAATAATATAATCCAAATATTTATCCTCTGCTGATATGTATTACATTTAATCTGATTTAACATTCATTTAATTTTATTTGCAAATTGATATTTTATTTTTCTTGATATTTATTTTTCTGGTAAATCTATTTCATATTGCTCGTTACAATTTCTTTCGTTAAAATAAGGAACGTTTCGTTAAAACCTATAAAATAATATAATTTATTGCATTCACTACAATTATAATATTAATACTAAAATTATTAGTAACATTAAAGTATTATCTAATAAATACAAAGTCACTTTGTGGATATTTTATTACGAATATATACAAAGATGATTCTTTCTGCGTGTCACGAACAATGGTAAAACTTGCGTAAAATATTTGGTATAAATGAACACATTGTGATGACAGATTTAGAAACTGAAAAAAAGAGCGGGAATCTAATGACTTTTGCTATGAGAATGCACCAACAATAATTCAACATAGGTTAAAAATGATTGATTACAGAATGAATAAAAAAAATCATATTTTTTTAATTTAATATTGAATTAATGAATTTTTACCATTTAAATGGTATGTAAAGTTACCGTACAAAAGCCATTAAATCTCCCTTTACAATGAAATTAAACTGATATGAGCTATGTGAATAATAAAATTATTAGTTAATTTACTTGTAAAAGTAACACATGCAATGATGGACAAATGTAAACAATCAGGATGAATTAATTTTAATAACTATATAATAAATTAATTGTATTTTCTATATTTATTGCTAAGGTATTATGATAAAATATAAATGTAACTAAAATATTTGGAAATATGTTTATAACAATACATTTTAGGTATCTTGCTGAAACATGTACACAGTTCAATAAATTTTAAAATTCATTTGTATCTGTACAAATTATATAAAAATGCCTAAACTATTTATTGGTCGAAGGAAATTACAAATGATTATGTTTCTAAACAATTGCGCTACTATACACACTGATATGTTGTTACAGGTAATCCTAACAGAGGAATCGGGAAAGTTAAAAAAAAAGTGACAGTTATATATCGTTGCTTTGCAAGAAAAACCGCATAACTCAAAACTCATCAATTTTAAGTTAAATGTCCATTTTATCCAAAAAGGACTGGTATGATGTATTTAAACTAATATTCAAATGTTTTAAATGAATGAAGCTTAAATTTTATTATTTTAACTTGGTCTACTAAAAAATTAACACAAAAAGAATTGTTTAATTATTACGTGGCTCTTATGCAAAATTTGCTTTTATGAGTTGTGTTATTATTCAAACGAAGCAGCGATATATTCTGCTTTTCCCGCCAAAATGTTATCTGTGGCGTAAACGATATTACGCGGCGCACAGAGTACATACAATAACAAAAATTAACTACCGCGTTCCACTTGCCTACAACAATGATCATGATCGTCACATTTATTATTTAAAAATATTTTTACGGTTTTGGCTTAGCGCCTTAAAACCTAACATTATTAGTTCGCGGCCATCTTTTCTGATCGTCATATTACTGTCTTAGATCATAGAGAACACATGCTCTCATCAATATGATACTCGTTTTGATGGTTAAGTGGAACGGCTTGTAAATCTCATAGATGCGTAACTCAATTTCATTTTAAAAATATAATTTCAATTTCTTAGATATAAATTAATTACATTTTCTATTAAAAAGTAGTAGGTAGGTACTTATGTAAACACGTTTTTTAATCTATTCGTTTATTTAATATTATATGTATCAGTCAAATACGCAAATTGGATATATAAATTGGTTAAAATGATATTTGAATGATTCGAAGCAATTTCATGGGTTAAAAAAGTTAATTATGTTCAGTAAATTAGACCCAAAGTATTAATTTAATTTAGGAAATATTAAAATTAAAATAAATCAATTTACCTTATGCTGTTTGATGACATTTATGTTATTTTCTATAATTCCCAAATTTCTTATAATACGATAAAAATGTTTAACTATCCTATCTGTATCCTATGATAATATTATATCTTCAGTTCTGATATAGATATTTAATTACTATAATTTTTGACAACATGTACCATATTTACAACGTGAGCATTTTGTGTTATTGTGATTGTCGTATGTTGTTTTATTTAAAAATCTCACACGACAACTTATTTTAGAGGCATGTCAAATTCTGGGATATTTATATTCATATGTTTAAAATAAGTAGTACCGAAAAATTATAAGTGAAATACGAATTAAGTACAACCAGATCATAATACGTTATATTGGTAAACTGGTAACTTGACATTTGCGGTTGAAACTTCTGTAATAATCTACGACGATGTAGCCGAAATCAACAACGACTTTGTCTATGACATATAAATTAATTTCGATTTGTAACAGAAACATTTTATATTTTAGTTATAAAGTGTATATTAGATATTTATTGTACTGGTTTCACGTGTACGTAAATTGTCTTCGACAAGAACCTTCTTGAACTATATATTATAGAATACTACGAAGCTTGCTAGCTAATAACTTCACCGGTAAAAGTTTTAAGTTAAAGTTGAGCCGAAAGGCAAGAAGTCAATGCCGTTAAAATATTACCTTATACGAAAAATAAATTTGCTGCAAAACGGCTTACAGGATACAAAAGGTATGATAATTATGGCGCTTACGGTGTCAACCCAGGCAATTCAAATTAGCATTCGCCCTCCGACCTCTAAATTGTGGAAATTTGATCAAAACCTCCTTTATAATTAGTACATAATAAGAAGGGTTTAATTAACTTCGTTTGAAGAATTTCTGACAACTAACATAAGAATGTAAACTTTTAAATTTTGAACAAGGCTTTATTTTTTTAGGATCTTTATTACACAAATTTATTCAAAATGTATGTAAATGATATGTAAAAATATTCCTTGTTTATGGTTCATTCGATTAATAAAAACTGTATGAAATCGATTGAGTACTTTAGAAAAAACAGGCGACACTTGCGACACTGTTTTGGAAGGTTATAAAAAGTGTATAGTGCGACCGAGGAGGTACCATCGCCACACCAACTTCTAGCGTTAAGCAGTTTCATGATTTCGGTAGAAGGCTGTGGGGCAGGGTTCACTTGGGGCATAGTAGGGTAGGGCAGGGAGAAGTATGTAGGTTTCCTCACAATGTTCTCCTTCACCGTAAAACAGTGATAATATATTTCTGAAACGCACATAATTTTAGAAAAATCAGTAATGCGTGCCTGGGATCGAACCTAGGACCCTCGATTAAGAGGTCGATTTTCAATCATTTGGCTATCACTGCCCATAAGGCAGTCCTTATGACTGTTTTTTTTAAGATATTCGCATAGTTGACTTTTCGTAAAAATGATGCTTGGTTAACATTAAAAAATATCTTTAATTAAGAACTCCAGAAATTACACACCTATTGGAATAGCTTGAAATACGCGCCGATAATTGCACATTCACTAATTAAGAGAAAATCCAATATCAAAAGCTTTTATGCATAAAACGTTTAATTGTACGAATAAATCTAGTGTAAGTTATTTATTATTTGTGCAATTTTAATAACTCTGTTTATTATATGGCGTATTTATTTAATTTAAGTGTAAAATTGAAGAGTAACAAACACATATCCCAACATACTTTTGAATTTATAATATTAACTAAAGATATGCATGACATATACTTATTCTATACAGAAACCGGCAAAAAATAAATAAATTATTATTATTTAAAATAAATTATTTCCGCTCAAATATTATAGGAAACGTGCAAGAACTAAATTAAGATGTCGGCTTTTATCACAATCATTATTAAAAAGTTACGGAACATAGATTATCCAAAAGTCATCACTATTATTGAACGCTCATTAATATCAGCTTAGAATTTCGTTCACTCAGCACATGGCAACACTCGTTGGCAAAATGCATTCTGGATTCGGCCACATGAGACCTATTTAATCTCGAAGCAGCTATTATTCCTGAACAAAAGTACTATGCATTTATATTACGTTCAACTTTAGTGCCTTTAGTGTTGCAAGTTATAGCCTAGAAAGTAAAAGAAACATTACAACAAACAAAAGAAAACTACAATGCAGCTTTTGCAACTAACGGTCAATAATTAAATGTGTTATATAAAAAAATCTATTTATATTCCTGCTTCAAAACACTAAATAAAAGCTAGCGCTATATTTTAAACAAGATTAAAATGAGATTCAATACAATAAAGTCAGCGGAAATCGATTCGCTGTAAAATGCGCCCTTTAAAACAGATAACATATGAATTCAATATTATTTAATTCAATTTTTTTATCTGTTGTGTCTCATATTTTATCTCTCTGTGTATGATGAGAAATATAACCAATGTTAATACAATAATTTCACAATGAAACCTGTAAAATATTTGAACACAATACATACATCTTCAAATAGATGTATATAGAACATGTTTTTGTTATGCACAAGACACATATGATTGAAGGATTCGAAATTGTTTAAGAAAATTATCGTGTCAGAAATTTTTTATCACATTTAATTTAATAAAAATATCAGTTGGTTAAACAACACAACAAACTACGACTGTGTTTATTAAAATTATTGTAAGCTGAATATTATTCCAGATTTTTCGATGAGATTTTTAATACCACAACAAAAATATTTTGTTATGCAACAGTACAACGATACAATAATATTGTGTGTTATAATGTCACAATTATAACTGAGTCAAGGTTCTAAAGGGCAACAATTCTATTAACGCGTTGACATAAAGTGCTTTTCCGGAGTTGTTTATTAAATTCCCTCCAGGCGTTTACTTCAAATTTTACTCGTAGCTTTGATTTATGCTCATTCAGAAAATGATTTATAGAGGACAAGTAAGATTAATCGTAATCGAATTATAGAAATACTTCGATATCCAATACAAGATATTATATTTCAATGATTTTAGATTTGAAATAAATTTTCTGGAAATATTGCTATTTAATCTTATCACTTCTCGTAACAATTTATATGATCGTTTCAAACCGTTTATTTTTGGCTTTTAATAAATTACAAATAATGGAATAGTTATGTTACAAATAAAAAAAATGTTTGTCTATAATTGTCTGTAGCAGATCAACAGAAACATTGAAGAAGTCAAAATGCTTATTTTTTTATTTTTTATTTATCGGGTTAAATACTTTAAAATAATAACAGTATAAGTTTAAATTGTAGCAAGCTTATATGGGGGTGACATAGTCACTACGTGACAAACCCAAAAGATATAAAAAAAAATACTACTCCAGATTTAGAGACAAATACAATGTCTGGTATGTTGCCTATCTGTTGTAGTCTTTAAAACAGCAGAACCCATTAGAATATGGCTTTCGAGTATATCTGTCGTATCTAGTAAAGGACGTGACCGAAGCTACTTTTAATCTCCGATACAAAAAGAGGGGTGTAATAATTTTAACCGGTACGTCTGTCTGTAGTAGCTAAACGGGTGAACCGATTTGGATACGGTTCTATTACAATGAAATACGAGACAAATAGTTTTTGGGGTTCAAAGCAGGTGTAAAATCAGTCTAGATTTCCAAAAAAACGAATAAAACGAAAGTGTGAAAGGTAATTCAATTTCAGCCCCGCTATAAAGTGCCTGCAGAAGTTGCTTATTGAATTCCCGCTCAACGCCGGCGTTTACTCCAATATGAAACTTTCATTCATCAGAAATAGCTCGACCAAGTAAGTGCTTTTGATATCTTTGTAAATTGTATTTAATAAAAGAACGTTTTGATAAAAATATCGATAGGTCTGTTTTGTGATAAACAATTTATACTACAACAGAAAGGGGATTCGATACAATAACGATACTGTATTGAATTCATCTTAAACATTGATAGCTGTAAAGTTTTCTCAATAATTGATAAAACATATGTTCCATCCCTTTTATCTATGCTTACTAATATTACACGCAAAACTACTGATCGGAAATCGCTAAAATTTGGCGCACAGATGAATTATGACCTGGATTAACACATGTGACTAACTAATTACCTTGTTAAATGTGACTGAAACAGGCGGATTCACGGGAATAATATAGTATTCGATAATGCTGGCTACGTGTAGGTTCATTTAACTGCATGAATACTTGGTGACGCTGGCGATAAGATATATTGTTTGTAATAAAAAAAAAAACACGCTTTCTACACTCTTAGCCCCACAGTAGGATTTTTTCCTGTGTCGTGGGTGCCACGGACACACAAATACGAATACATAAACACCCAGACCAAGAACAGAAATCTAAACACATCATTCAGATGACTGTCTAGCCGGGGATCGAACCCGGGACCCACTGCGTGTAAGACTGGTATGGTGACCGCTCCGCCACGCGGGTCGTCAAATCATCATAACTTTTTATGTCAAATGTATCATAACTTTCTAAATATGCCATTTCCTTCTTGATTCAGGGCTAAAATACATATTTAACGTTCTGATATCGTATTTAATCTTTAGAGTGTCTACCAAATTTATCAACGACATCAAATAAATTATAGAATAATGGCTGTTAGCAATCAATGAGAAGCTCAAACAATGAACGACCGTCTATCATCGTTTCCGTTATCCGATCGATTACTATCAGTCGAATAGTCAGTGCTAACAAACCAACTATCAATTTCGATCGAAATAGTGGCGGATTAACACATTTGAAATTGAATTCGTCGTCGTCTGTATCGCACACCCATTTAGGAAGTTCGAAAAAAATCTAAAGTTTGTTTCCTAATTGTTTTTTTTGTAAAAAGGTAATAAAATTTAAATAATCTTAGAAATTGGTGTGGAGGAAAAATAATCGACCAAGATTCTCGTAGCATTATATTTGCCGTCCCTAAAATGTGCTGCTCCCAGCTCCAGCCCACTCAGCCTGCTTGCTGGTAAATCCGCCACTAGATCAAGGACGTCGATCTACGATCGATCCATTGGTGCATCCATGCACGATACGTTGGACACGTATCGTTCCACGACACGAGACCGTGGCGCGATACGATGCTGCAACGTGTCACGATGCAACTAGAGGTGTGCGAATAATTCCAACTTACGAATTATTCGTTCGGAATCGAATATTAATATCAATATTCGATTCGAAATCAAACGGAGTAATCCAAATTTTCGAATTATTCGAAAGTTCCCGAATAATTCTAAATAAAAAATCGAATAATTCGAATAACTTGGAAAAATTCGATCAGATGAAATAGTTGAACAGTGAAATTTAAATTGGAAACAATGGAAAATCCAGTAATATTTCAATAGTTCGCGAATTGTTTGGATTATTAAGATTCGTTTCGAATTTCGAATCGAATATTAGTATTCATATTCAATTCTATTCGATTCGAACGACATTCTCACATCTCTAAATGCGACGTATCGTATGCATTTGTTAATGCTCTTACGTAATAACACTGTCAATAATTTCTACTTGCCTAAAATTTCGTTGATAACAGTACGATAGGTGTATGAAATTATGTTACCAGTATTTCGTTATTACGAAGTTGGGTGTTTGTGGACGCGTGATAATGAGCTTATTTACTCATTGTGCATTGTTTTGGCAACTTTATGTGTAAATACAGTTTAAGTTTTGTATTTGTTACAAACATTTGACGAAATTTCGGGTAGCATGATTATTACGTTTTTGATGTTTGAAATTTTATGATCTTGGATTTTATAATAAAGGCAAACATTGTGTAATGAAGGGGATTTTTAGATAGCTGTATTCCTCGTGGCCAAAACAATATTTTATTCTGTTTTGTTCTCATTTAACATTCTTTTATTTTGTGTTGAGTTGAGTTTAAGTTCGTTATTATAATAAAGAAATTTCACAATATAATGACTCTCCAAACAAATACAATTCAACGATAAAATAAAAAAAAATATCATTTTTAGATCTGTCAAATATATTTTCAAGCATGGCTCTCGTTTTTTTAATGCATCATAATGACTTGTATCAATGGCAGTAGATCAGCTGAAAAAACTGATATCCCGTCGGAAATAAGACCATGTGTCACTGTGACACATCGCGCGCCATTTTTACGACCGTTGCAGTATTGAAAATCTCACAGTACATTATAAATTTAAAATTCAAAAATATAAAACGTATCTATGCCTTTGTTGAATTCTGTTAAAACATTAAGTAAGATTGGCGTCGTTTATTATTTCGGCTAATTTATTCTCATTATAAAATATGTTTAGTGTAATAATTAATGAAAAAGTTTTTAATACAAATGCTACTTAATGCTTCGCTTAAAAACATGTTTTAAATATTGGGTTTAATATAACTTGTCGTAACATGCCATGCCATTAAAATTTAATTTTTAAGCAAATAAAGTTTTTCATATCACCGGATATATGTCAAATTTATACATTTAAACATTTTTATATCATTTTGTCGTTAAAAATTCTATTTTTGTCAAGAAATCATAATGTAATCGATTTTGGGCAATTTTGACATTTAATTTTAACATGTGAATGTATTTTAAGTACCGATGAAGTCTTTTATATAAAACATTACATAAGTACATATTAGTGAGTAAAAGTTAACGTTAAGAAACTTTTTAACACTTTACAAGTTCTGTACAGTGTTCGTTACAAGTGTTTTTTTCACACTTCTCAATATATTTCACACTTACTTATATATTCATATTGCTTCGTACAACTCCGCCGTGTCACGTCACTTTCGAGTTCTTTGGCTGAACTTCTTATACATACTTGATTCCCGTTGCAGTTAGTTCACTATAATCTTCTCTTTGGGTTACCTGATGAGAAAAAGAAAATATATTAGTAACATGTTTATCTTGGTGTATTGATTGTCCAACACCTCTTCGTTTAAATTTTCTGTGTGATGTAATGTAGAAATAAATCTAAGAATACATGTATAATTTAATATACGCGTATAACAAAAAGTCAGCCTCATTGCTAAGAAGGAGCTTTTTAAGGATTTTGAGATAATGAATGTACCAAAATGAGAAATCATTTACAAGGGAGTAGAATGGATATAGTTTGACTGGGGAGGTATCGTCGCCCAACCTTTTTAGCGTGTAGCAATTGTTGCATTTCGGTGGAAGAGTGTGTTCACCGGGTTACTTTCATATGAGGCGACCACCTTAGTCCTTGAGAGTTGCAACGAATCTTTGACTTCAGATAGAACCCTGTTCAATATTAAATTGCTTACATGTTCATAGGCGGGCCGCCTAGAAACACGTAGGTACGTGATGGTACATGTATGAAGTCGTCACTGCCGTCTAAGGCATCCACTTACCATCAGATGGTCAGCATGTTCGTTTGCTACTTAAATTTTATTCAAAAAGAACAGTTTTTTTTTCTTTTTATTAAATGAGTCCGCAGTCCACCTGTTGGTAAGTGGTCTGCAACCGACTCCACACAGAACAGAAATTCAACTTACAACAAGATTAAACCTGTATTATTAAGTCTTAAAACAGATTTGCAGTCGCAATAGTTAATTATATTACATACAACTCTAGCTACAGCGAAATACATCCGCATTGCAGATGACTTACCCATCTCGAGCCGTGCAGTATCTACTCCTTTATTTTTAATTCACTTGTAGGAAACATGTAGATCACCTGATGTTAAGTGGTCACTGAGACCTACGTAAATACAGTCGTAAGTATTTTTCGTAATTGTTGTTTTACTTTGCAAAATGTACAAAGAGAAACAATGTGCGAGTAAATTGATCATATTAAGTGGAAATAAAGCTTTCGTATGCTTGTCGAAAATGATTGATGACGATGATCTTACATCAAATTTTAAAGGTTCATAAATTCTTTTTTCTTAAAATGTATACACGAAATACATATATGACTGACACATAGAGACGTGATAGAGTTTTAGTTTTTTTATTTATAATCTAGAAAAGCGTACAATATGAGACGACCATCCTCGGGAGTAGTTGTACATGTTAGTAGTGTTGTACATGAAGTTACTTACAGATGTCCATGAGCGGCAGTAACCGCTTACATCCGGTGGACTGCATGCACATTTGATAATTGAGTCTTATAAAAATATAATAAAAATAAAATAAATTATAACTAAACGACAGAATATATTCTACTAGATGAAAACCCTGCTTCGTTCGGTTGAAATGTGACTATAGGTAGGTAGATATTTTTGTAGTTAAAACCAACTCAAAGGTATTACACCTTAGACTTAAAAGCACTAGATACTCGTAAAAGCTGCCAGATCGCTAAATGCTACCACTTGTAGTAGCTAGTTTACAGTTTAATATACTGGTCCCGGTGCTAGCGACACCCAAATTTAAATTCTGAGTATATTTATACAAACCTACACACGTTCTAAACAGCGCAGCAGCGTGATGCAGAAACGCGAGGTAAAATTTTGTAACGCCATCTAGCATAAAATATCAAAACTATGTAAGGTAAATAACGCCGCTAGATGGCATGTTTATCCTATTATTATGTGAATCGGCTTTAACGAATTCAAGATGGCATCCGAGTGGCCAATATGGCGACTATTTGCACTATTAGAATTTAACAAAATACTCGACAATCCTAATTTTGCGGATATATGTTGTCTACTCAAAATCAATATTTTTTATGTTTTATTGTTAAGGTTTCAATGAAGTCTACCTTATCCCATGACGGAATTATTTATATACATAGATAGGCGAGAAAGCTAAAAGTAAATTGAGTTTTAATAGACAAATATAACAAAACGATTCATAAACAAATACAGCAACATACTAATTGATAGGCAATTTAGAATTTATTTTATTACATTATATTTGAACATTTAACGCCAGTTGTAACGAACTGTGCAAATTTGATAACTCCATCAAACATTTTGAATGTAAAAGTGTGATATTGAATTACTTGTACTGAAATCAGGGGAATAAATTCCCTTGACGATTCAAATCGAGACTCGTTTTATTTGCGAAGGCGGAATTTTCCGATAATTTTCACGATTTGAGCCTCCACTTAGCGTTAGACATTCCATTCGGTAGATTATAACTGGTAAGCAATTACTTAGGTCTACTACCTAATGTTATTTTCTACTTATTTCTGTTTAATAACAGTACTGTTATGGGTTGCTGTTTTCTGGTCTGCAGTGTGTAGTATGCGAGATATACTTTTCCGAAGCGTTCCAACTTAGTACTCAGGAGTAGCAACGTAACGGCTAATCTCAGATGAAACTCTAATCGTATCTGGGATTGATTACAGTAGCCATCGCCGCCATGTACTGCGGCGATGGCCACTTACCATCAGGTGGACTGCAAGCTCGTTTGCTATTTTCATATTTAAAATTATAGGTACTTGTAAGTAAGATTTTAATAAAAAAGCATACTATAATAAGTTATGTGTGTGAAAATTTTTTCCATGACGTCACGAAAAATAAACATTATTTTTATAAAATATATGGTGCAAAAAAAATAACATGGTCAATTTCAGAGATACGAGAGAGAATGAAATTGTAAATTACCGAAACACTTGTTGATAATATATACTCGATTTTATCTACTTTAGAACAAATACAATATAAATTACAATATAAAAGGTTATATGAGTATAATATGTTTTTTTACAAGATTCAAGTAGCAAACGAGCATACAGCCCACTTGATGGTAAGTGGTCATTGCCGCACATGGACATCTGAAAGCAACTTCTTACAGAACAAGGGATCTGAAGTCAATCACTACTGTTACTAGTTCCTACCCTCAAGGGCTAAGATGGTCGTTTTATTTGAAACTGAGCCCACATCCTTCAACCGAAATGTAGGAACTGCTAGACGCTAGAAATGCGTGTGGTGGTGTTACCTCCCTGGTCGAACTTATACTCGTTCTAACACCTTCAAATGACTATTTTGACAATATGAAGTATTTATCGTAATGTCATTGAACCTGACGTTTTGGTATTACGGTCTCTGTTTATCCTAACGTCTCCAAACACATAACATACTAACTAACAAGAATATTAATCTGTATCATTCAAACGATGACATAACCGCAGATGATGAATGCATTATTAACATGCTTGTAGCTTTGAATAATTCAGATTGAAATGAATTAAGGCTGGCTTTGATGTATTTTGCATATTGATGTGCTACGTTGCACCAGGTGGACGGCTCGATCGCTTAGATCATACGTAGCTATTTATGCGATTCTGTAGTCGGTGTTTGTTTGCAGGGGCTTTGAATCTGTGTTCGTGGATTTTAACCTTATTTTAAAAAACAGAGTACCTAATACAAGGATAGTGTGTGTATGCTCTGCATGTGGTTATGGTATATTTGTGGGTCTCTGTGGATCGATCTGGGGGCTCTGAAATTATGTCAGTGTTGACCGAGACTAAAGGGATTTTAGATTAGAGATAGATATTAGGATTAAAGATTTTAAAGTATTAGCTTAAATACATAAATATAATTTTAGAGCCTTTATCGTTGACATGATGGGAGAGCTAGCTGTAATTTTTTTAATGTATGGAACGAGCATGCAACCTACCTGATGGTAAGTGAGTACTGTCGCCCATGGACACCTGTAATCAACCCTAGGTTAGTTCTAAGTCTCACCTAAGTTTGGTCACACTTGCGTTGCTACCCCTGAGGACTAAGATGGAATGCCTCGGAA
>MOOZ01000340.1:805568-818156 GCA_002930495.1 Cecropterus lyciades
ATCCTACTGTGGGGCTATGAGTGCAGAAAGCGTTTAATATATGTAATTACTGTTATTTCGCCGTCAACCCATTATAGTTCCATTGCTGGGCACGGATCTTCTCTCAGATTGTGAGTTCCAGGCCATAGTCCACCGCGTTGGCCGCGAATTGGCAGTTGATTGGTTGTTATTTGTTGTTAATAAAATGTATTGAAACTAGCTGATCCGGCAAACGTTGTTTTGCCATAAAAAAATTAATTTCTAAAATGGCTATTAAAAATAGGGGTTGATGATAAAAGGGTAAAACTTTAGGGTTGTATGTATTTTCAATGCTACATTATAGAAAAATAAAAACAAAAATTTTGTTGAAAAATAAAAAAAGGGTGAACAATCCTTATCACATAGAGGTATGAAAAATAAATAGTAGCCGATTCTCAGACTTACTGAATATACATATAAAATTTGGTAAAAATCGGTAAAGCCGTTTCGGAGGAGTAATGTAACTAACATTGTGACACGAGAATTTTATATATAAGAAGTTATCTTACCCGTAACAGAGTTATGTAACGAGCTGGCGTCCACAGCCGAGTTATCAGGCTCGGAATGTGTTTGACTGTGTTGCCGCCTCGGCGCCAGGTGATGCGTAGAGTGTTGCCCGCCCATCACACAGTCGTTGCCACCTTCTGACCGCCTATAGATCATGCACATCATCATTGTCATATCGAATTGGGTGTTTGTTGTTATGTGTTAAGTGCTTTGTGTGGTGTCGCGTTTGATTTTTGATATGTGATCTATTAAATTGGATTAAATCTGTTGTTATGTGTTAAGTGCTTTGTGTGGTGTCGCGTTTGATTTTTGATATGTGATCTATTAAATTGGATTAAATCTGTTGTTGTGTGTTAAGTTCTTTGTGTGTGTCTTTGATATGTGTTCGTTATTTGTCTATTCTATAGTGGTGAATGTTTTTTTGTTTGGTGGGAGTAGTCTTTGGTCTTTTTAATGTGATGTTTTTTTGTAGATTAGTAGTTATTGTTGTTTTTCAAATGATTGACTTTATGAATGCTGTAAATTGTTGTGTAATGTATAAAGCCTTTTGTCACGCGGCATATTACTGTGTTTTTTCTTACTTATGGTGTCGAAGAAATATTTAAGTATGTATAATTTAATACTTTTGTTATTCGGTATAAGTTTTGATTTATATTAGAAAACAGTGTTATATTTGTGATTGATTTTAAACTGAATCTATTTTTTGTTTCTGATTAATTAAGTAAAATTGATCTCTGAATGTTAGTATTGTATAAGTGTGTACGTATTGAAGTTTATTTCTAGTATATTAATTTTGTGTAATAGCTTTTGTTGAGTTATGTGACCTGTATTTTCGTTCTCTTTACATTCACAGACTTTACCTGTAATTGTCCTCACCTCTAATGTATCGAAATCGTCATTTTAGTTTTCATAATTCAGGTTATTTGACCCTAGATAGACTTACAAGGTCAAATATTCATCTGCAATAACCGCCAGCCCTTAATTGTAGGGTTGCCTGTATCCATTAGTAGCAATAAGGTAGGTTGGAGAAAGTAATTATCCAATTAGGAAAGATATTATCTTGATATGAAAAGATTTTAATATAAAGATTTACTCATCTTACCTTCAAAAACTTGTTTCATTATCAAAAGTACTACTAACTAAGTAGTAAATAGAAAATTAAGTACAGCTGTACTGATAGAAGAATTTTGAAAGAAGAATAACTATTTAATAGAGAATAAAACGACTTTCGAGACAGTGATGTTAGAAGTAAATGGTGTTAATGCAGAAGTTAAGATAAAATATTTTAATGTACATTTAAAAATCAAGGCAAATTTTGCTTTATAGACAAATTTTAAATACGGATTTAAAAATACAGTACCAGAATACGACATAATGCGTTTAATACTCAAAGAATACTGTAAATATGAATGTGTGATACATATAAGAATTCAATCAGTCATTGCTCGTGTGAGTGACCAAAAATCACAGGTGCAGTAGTCTGTTAATGTATTGCGAACTTGACAGCTTAATGTGAACACGTGTAGAAGCTAATAAAACACGTGATTATGTTGATACATCGATACAAAGGCACTAAAACTAACTACGCAGCTATTCACAAGCTAAGCCATTCGCCAAATGTCTATTTGACTTACTGTTTCCACAACCGTCTCCTAACAGATGCAAGAAGGTAACAAAAAATAAAATTAAAAACAATTATGGCGATGACAATTTTGGTTTATCGCTAACGATTCTCGCCAATTCAGTATATGATGGTAAACGAAGTATAAATGCCACCGATGCTGATGACAAAACAAATTAAACAGCTCTCATGCTTTAAATAAAATAATCATGAATGAGATCTCGTGAAACTAGCAATTGTGTTGTCATTGATCTAAATTTTTCAGAATTCTGTGCTTTATTTTTAATGTTTTGCTTCTATGCTATTTCTATATGATACAATTATGAAACTTCGAAACCACTTAAACTTATTCACAATAACATCTATTATATTAATTAATAGGATATTGATCTATTTTCAAATCACTCTCAGTCAATTAATGCTCAAAAGAAAATCCATTGACATCTATATTTTTAAAATCAATTTCATAGGAACCTATTAGAATATATTTAGTTCCAAAACTATTCATAATATATTTTTATTATGACTAATTTTATTATTGATAGCACTGCTAATGATGACATTCAATTTCACAGTAACCTATCAAAATTTGTTTTGTTCCAAAATTTGTACATAATAATTCATTTTTTACTATTGCTAAAATTATTATTGATTGCATTGCTAATAGGTTTCTAAGACTTACCGCCTGGTGTTGGCTGTACGCCGAGTGCCCGCAGAGGTGGTGCGCGGGCGCAAGCTGTGCACATCTAAATGCATATCGCGCATTTCTGGTAGAAAAGCGTCGTCTGTTGTAGATGGCGCTATGTATACAAACATTAAACATATGTTATTTTATTTTTTTACATTATTTACATTAAATTTACTTACATTTGATAATAAAATAATTGATTAAATAGCAGATTCTTATAGTTTTATTACTATGTTTAACCTGTGCCATAAAACAGTCAGGAACAGATTACTTGATGGGAAGATAGTCACTGACGTCTATGAACATTTACCACATATGAAACATGAGTGGCTAGTATCGCTGGGTTTTAAAGCTGTATTTGCATCTGTTAAAAAAATACAAACTCTATCTACTAAGTTTTTTTAATAATTACCTTTCCTTTCATCACTAGGCTCGGTCCTATTGCTATCAGACGATCTCTGTCTAGCTGGTGTGACTGGTGCAGGTGGTCTTACTACAGTCACGTCTGGTCCCGCAACACTTCCCGCTGATGAAGTTGATATGGAATCGGCATCTGCATCCTTCTCCACAGGTGCTTCGGGGCCTGACTGAGGAAGCTCATCCTAAGGGATTGGCACGTATATTTAGATAAATTGTCAGAATAAGAAGTAATAATTTCATGCTCTCGGTTAATACTATGATGATACGACGGTGACGTGAAAAATATATTTCCATATTTCATTTGTGTCTATAAAGCGAATAAAAGGATGTATATAAGATTTGTATTATCTATTCAACAAGACCATGCTTAAAACAAGGTAAAGAAAATATCAAAAATTATGGTACATTAAAGGTACAATACGAAAATGAATATCAGAAGCATTAAAGAATTATATTTTTAAATTTTTAATTCAGGGCAACATTGATTTGATCAGCCATTACTTAAAACTTTTGACAATGATTAATGATTAATGAAAGACTTACAAATACAAAGCTTTTGTGTGGTGTCTTATTA
The DNA here is from genome assembly GCA_002930495.1 of Cecropterus lyciades. Classification (NCBI taxonomy): domain Eukaryota; kingdom Metazoa; phylum Arthropoda; class Insecta; order Lepidoptera; family Hesperiidae; genus Cecropterus; species Cecropterus lyciades. Next base: position 809,397 of record MOOZ01000340.1, read on the forward strand.
TTAAGGTGCAATGAGATAAATATAAAAACAAGCAAAACTGAACAGTACACATAATGGTGCTGTCTCACGCGACACCAAGCGCTATCTCTACAACTTTATATTTTAGTTTAAGTATTTATTATTAACCTTAAATGCACTTTGTATCAGTTTATTTGCCATAATTAGGTATTTTTATTAACCAATCGTATAATCTATATTTTGGATAACCACGCGTCTTACTGCCCAAATCTATTTTTTGATTGAAGTAATTATATAATTTTTTTATCATTAAAATTTATAAAAAAAAAATTGTTCACTTCATATAATAACTGAAGAGTTACATATTTACTTCATTAATTAATTCTTCATTTAACAGCATTTAACACAATTTGACAAGCGTCGTCAAAAACATTGAAAACTAGCGGTCCAAAAACTATGCCTTGGTGCATACCAAACGTAACCAAAATGGGTAAACAAAATAACAAAAAATCGCAATACAACAAAACGCAATTAATACGCTAATCAGTAAATAGAATAGTTAAATGAAGAACCTGTTGATCGGGACAGCTATCCGCATCGTTAGATCTAACTAGAGTGCTTACGTCGGAGGGCTGAGTGTGTTCGTCCTCCTCCTGTACGGGGCGGACCACGAAGCGCGCGGCGCCCGTGTCGCTGTCCGACAGCACCTGTCGCGGCACCAGGTTTAGCACGTCGGTGCTTTCACACGTCATTCGGAGCATTACTTTCAAGAATAGTCTCAATGATTTCGAATCTTTTAGTACCGCTCGTGGTATGTATATCTCCATCTAGATGAATTGGAATCGTCGTTAAAGACAAGTCTTGTTTGTAATACTTTATTCTTTTAGCATTGTGACACAGAACATTTACTGTTAGATGATGTTCGCTACCTGTCTCTCAGTTTTTTATTACTAGGTATTTAAATTCGTTTTACAATTATATTTTTAGGTACGAAAACAATTGATATAATGATTTAAAAAAAATCTAACACAAGTTTTTAAACAGTCAGACAAGAGTTAGCTGAATTTTCCGAAAAGTATTTTATATTCATGATTATTTTCGAATATATAAGATACTTCGACATTCTAAGATGGGAAAACATGTTCTACTGAAATCGATTGATAGGTAGTTTTGATTGAGATTTCTTGAGATAGAGATATAGCTGTATTAAAACATACACATTTTGTAGTTAGTATCTCCGAATGACGCCAACACAAATACGCAAAAAGCACAGACGAAACATCAGAATTTTACAAATATAAATAGAATTAAAATAAAGTTTTCCAAGTAATTTACAAATTCGGAATAACAGAAAATTCTGACGATCCGACAACACAACACATGAAGTAAAAACAATAATAAACTCTAATCTAATTAACACTGATGTTAATGACATGCAAACAAAAAATGCTGCATTAGTACGAATATCGGAAGGCAAATTAGTTGTACATGAATGTTTGACAAAACAGACAACCGACATTTACAAAAAATTAAAATTTATGGAACTTATATTTAAACAATCCAATAAGTAATTGTTTATCTTTATTTCAATACCGTTACATTTCCGTAACTTGTTTCTTTATTACCTGTAGTATCTATAACACAACAAAATTTTGATTGATTTGCCTTTTTCACTTATAAATCCAAGTATCCATTCTTTTAAAAACATCGGAAAGGGCATCATTTTTTTTCCATCACTACCATTCTTACCTCAGACCTATCACTCGCGGTCCTCAGCCGAGATCCACCCGCTTGGAATGTCGGGGGTGGAGGTCCTAAAGTATCAGTGGAGCCTCGGTTCACTAACGACGGGTGAGTTGCCATGAATCGATGGATCACAGCCAGATGGTTCATAGTTTGTTCCGCTACGTCTTCTAGCTTCCTTAACCTAAATTCTACACTCTGGAAATTTTGGGTTTAAAACTTAAAATTCGATACTTTGTGTATATTATTTGTAATTGAATTAAAAATAATAATAAATAAATAGGACCTTAGAGACGTCCAAATAAAAAAAAACCGGTAATTTTAATTAAACTAAAATTCAATGTAAATAAATGGACCTTCAAAATTTCAATTAAAAAAATCTGTAAGTTACAAAGTTCCGAATTGTTATTTTGTTATATTTTAATTTTTATACTTCTTTTTATAACATTATGATGAGATCCATAAGAAAAATAGTTCTGTTAAATAGGCACAGTTTCCATTAATATATAATTTATAAATATTTAATGTAGATGTTTTTTTAAACCTACCTGTACAGATTGTATTTGGCAAATAGCTTTTTGATTTAAGTCTTCCATTTTGGTCGTGATATGTTCTACTCTATCCGTTGTATTCCTCACTCTCTCTTCAATTGAATTGGATAACTTAACTTCCTGTAAAAACATTCGCTTTTGTTGAAGAAAATAAGTGCCTTTTCATTTTAAGAGGCATTTGCTGTCACGAAACAACAAAAGATTGTTACGTGATTACGAGGAAAAACATTAAACTCTAGAAAAAGCGACAATCAACTTTGTGATTGCGTAAACCTCTGAGAAATTGAATTGGATAATCGTATTCCAGATAATATTAAACAAACTCTGCTTGATGAGTCTAGACGTGAATGTCAAAGGTATAAGAAATATCGATAAAGCTAGTAAAACCTATAGGGTTTAACTCCGAATAGCAGCGTTAAAGGCTGCTGTGTTTTGGTTAAAAGGCTGTGATAAGGGAGACGTTACTTACCTTAGGCGTTCTAACTTATCCCTCTCAGGTTGCAACGCATCTGTGGTTACCTCAACCAAGAATCTAATTTTATCTGAGGTTCATTACAGATGTCCATGGACGGCAGTGGCCACTTACCTACCATCGGGCATGTATGCTACTTCATAATTAATATAAATATAGATCAGGCTCGCTTGAAATTATTTATCTATGACTAACGCGTCAAAATTTTTATTTAACATATTTATGTCAATTATAAGAATATAATTCTTTCATTATACTATTTACTTATTAAAGTACATCCATAAAATAAGTCTTAAACAAAATACGATTCAAACAACTTTGATTAAAAATATTAAGTTATTTAATTTTTCTACAAGCTACAACTTACTTGTTCCCTAAAATACCCTTCGACGCACTCCTCTTCAAAATCGTAAAGCCGCTCCAATTCCTCCTTCTCCAAGAACAGTTTCAAGCCGTTGTCATATTGGAACCTCTTGTGCGACACGTTCCTCGTTACCCACTTACACGTAGCGTATATGTGGCAAAATATTATCAACGGTGGTGGCAAAACTGGCTTCTGTTCGTATTCCATCACTACAGTGAACCGTTGGAACATCCAAACCTAGAGAATGGAAAATATGTTATAGGTTTCTTGTTTTATTTTTTTCACCATTGAACGTATACTTACATTTTATCAGTTGATTAATCTCTTCAATTTCATGAACGGCTTTTGAAATTGAGTGCTACCAATGAAATAAACAAACGTAATATCTACGTTTTTGCAAAAAGACGGCAAAAATATGCACAACGAAAGCATAAAATATTAAGTCGTTTGCGTGCAACATTTAATTATAAACTTCAACTACATCAAAATAAACAATATTAAAAAACATACAAGTTAATACTAATTTTCCTAATAAATTTATTTTTATTGTATGTAGGTTATTTTATTGTTAAACAGTAAAGCGTATAAAATTGCAAATCATGCGGTAGTTCGCTGTAGAATCTATTTTGTGTGAATAAACTGGAATAACTTTAATTTTTACTAAAATTATTAATGTCTGCCTTACTTTTTAATTAGATCACAGCAGACTCAAAAATTGGCGCTAGAAAATTATTCTTATATTCTACTACTTAAAGTACTACTTTTTATTTTCATATTAAGTCAACTTTTATATTGTCACGCCTTATTCTGTGGTAATTGAAACATGTTCTAGGTGTACTATTAAGATTTTAATTAATTTGTAGAAGATTCTATAGCGAACGAACAGCAAACGAAAGCGAAAATAAAAAAAGAAAAACCTGATGCGAGACTTCATTGACTTCGTTAAAGATATTATTAAAGACCGCGATGAGGAGATTTATGAGCAGGATGTTGGCGACGAGGAGGTATATCGTCATCGCGATGGGGGTGATCCATCTGCCTGTCACGCACTTGGGGTCAGCGATACCGGTCCCACAAGGAGGATCGATATCGTTCGCGAACACCTCACCGTACAACATGAAGTACGGTTGGTAGAATATCTACGGACAACGGTGTGAGAAATTAAGCCGCAAATCATAAACGCAAAAAATAATATTCAAATCGAAATGGCAAATGATAAAACAATTATTCGTAGTGACGTTAACATAAAAGAAACAACTACAAAGACTAAAGAAATAACTAAATAAATAACATTATTGTTTGAGGCGAAAGAAAACTGTCGAGGCAAAGGTGTAAGGAAAAGTGTATCTGTTATGGAAACCTTTGATGTTAAAGCCTTGTGTAACCCATAATAACTTGCAATGAACAAGCGTTTTGCCTTTTTAGCCCTGAGCAAATTACGTCGTGTCATGGATTTATATGAATATGTTCCTCCAGAAAATAAAATGCGTGATAAACTATTGTAAACAAAATGAATATGAATTATAGGAATAATAAAACCTAAATAATAATAATACGATCTAAAAAGCGTAACAGATCTACATTTATCAATGACTTTTCTACTTTTAACGGAATTTTCTACAGGTGGCTACCGAACCGCAAACTACTGAAAGTTAAAACCGAATCAAATCTCGCAACAGGCTAACTAAAGGACACGACGACAACGACTACGACATTCGACAAAGGTCGTCTGGTCGCAAACCTGGTGCGACACGCCGTTGACCTCGATGAAGATGTTATTGAAGACCGCGATAAGAAGATTGACGAGCAATATGTTCGCTATGAGGAGGTACACGCTCATGACTACTGGAGGCACCCAGTGGCCCACGCGGCACTCCTCGAGGCCTGGCAGGCCACAAGGGGGCGCCATCTGCTCGGCAAACACTTCGCCGTACAACATGAAGTATGGTTGGAAGAAAACCTGCAAAAGTTAGTGGATGTAGGGACGATCGCTATGAAGACGTTAGTTTAGATTTTAACAGTTTGATTCCAATTGACGTAATGTTCAAGTTTAATGTAAGTTAGTCTGAAAATAATGATAAATGATTTGTTAGTAAGAATTCTAGTTTTGAATTTAAAGAGATGTCCGTTGTTACATCGAAGATCCTTTCATGACATTTCAGCATTTATTTGATTTGCATGCAGTTTTCAAAGTTCCTAATAAAATCTTTGAAATAACAATATAGGTTAAAGTTTAAATTTGAAAATGAAGGAATAAATAAGACTTATGTACTTACCTCTCTTATTAAATACCAACTAGCTTCCTTATCTGGATACAATATGGCTTGCCGCGCGACACCGAACGACATCAGTACAACCAACAATAGCACCACGAAGTATATCATATTCTTAACCATTTTACCCATCATCGTGACTAGAGGACCTGGAACAAGTATTGATACGTAAAGAAGAGAATAAAACCTATATCTACTAATAAATAGTTAAGACATTGAAGTCTAAAAATAAAAAAGAAAAAAATATTTTGCACAATCACGGCCTCATTAGGATTTTTTATAATATATAAGTAGCAAATGGACATCTGTAATCAATTCCAGATAACATTAGAGTCCACACGAACAAGCAAAAAGTGCGTTGTACCTCTGAGAATTTATATTTATTTTACCAGAATATTCAAACCAGAACACAAAGTGTGCTTAAGATTGATTAGAAATAAATAGGTGTAGCAAAGTAGAGAGAAATCACAAATTAAAGTAATCACGAATCCATCTTAAAAATTGTAAACAAAGCCTTACGCCAATCAACACCTGAAAGCTTTTAAATATAGGGCTGCCTTACCACACTGTTCTTACTAGAATGGTTTTGATAAGAGTTGAAGATATATGCGCTCATGACTAAAAACTTTTCAAGCCAAGACAGCTTAAATTTTCTTTCACCTAGGTTAAAAAAGCGCTGACAAAGTTTTCAATAACCCTACAGCCATTAAACATTTCTTAAGCCTGTCAGTAACGTTCGACACAATTCGGTTAACTTCCTATAGTTAAACTAAACACATCCCCTCTAATTTGATGTCCTTCCCAATTTGTCCTCATTCCCTAAGAGGTCGTAAAGAGGACCGAAGCCGAATAACCGCTCATTCAATTTAGATAAATTGTTTAGCCACTCACATAAACATGATATTTAGTTTCGCTAGTTTTAGATTCAATGTTATAAAGCTATTTTATGTATATTTGATTTAGACGTTAATGAAATTGATGAAACTTAAGAGGTTAAACTTTGTGGTTTCTGTCTAATAACAGCATTGTTATTGTGATTTGGTTCCAAGGTGTCGCCATCTGGCAGTGGTCACTCATCTCAGGTGGACTGCATGCTCGTTTTCTACTTCAATTTTAAGAAAAGTCCATACATAACTATATATGTCCATGATTTGCAATTACTACTTACTATAGTTTTACTTATGTAGTTTAAAGGAAAAGGGTTTCACAGATTTTCCATTACTTTTCACTCCTCTCGGGAATGCTATAATTATTTATGAGTATTGAATCACGTTTATCTTAATATATGTATATAAATGTGTCACGTTGTTTGTCTGCGATGAACTCCTAAACTACTAAGCCGATTCCAATAAAATTTGCACACCGTGCGCAGTTTGATCCAACTTGAAAGATAGGAAAGTTTATATCTATACAAATCACTTGCCACGTTGTTTGTTCGCTATGGACTCCTAAACTACTAGGTATATAGAAAGGTATATAGTATAGGTATGTAACCGCGACCGTGTTGTAATCTGATGGGTGGTATTTCTGTTAGATGTTTATAGGGTTAAGTACCAAAAGGGTAAAACCGGAAGCCTATTACTAAGACTCCGTTGTCCGTCTGTCCGTCTGTCTGTCATCAAGCTGTATCTCATGAACCGTGAAAGGCAAACTGTTAATTTTTTTACAGATGATATATTTCAGTTTGCGCTATAACAACATGTACTAAAAGCAGAATAAAATATTTAAGGGAGCTCCCATACAACAAACGTATTTTTTTTGCAGGATATTTATAACGGCAACAGGTATACGCTTGAAATGTTCACAGAATATTTAGTTATATATTCATTTTAATCAAATAATGAAATCAATATAAAAGAAATATTTCAAAGGGGGCACCCATACAACAAAAGTGATATTTTTGCCGATTTTTTTATAGACAACGGCACGGAACAAGAGGAGGCATTGATTTAAAAAGAGTGTTTTCCCTATAGTCAGATATATTATATGTTGGTTTATCTCTGGTTGGATATGCAGAAATGCAGAATATATTTGCTGCTAGATAATAACACTACATCAAATATTGAATACAAAGAAGTATTGAACAATTAAAACAATCATAATCATTTTAATACTCACTTGAAAGGTAAGAAACAAAGGTAGTTACACCAATATTTTACATAATATAGCATACATATTTCGTCAAATTGGCATACAAATTAATATATATATACATATATATGCGGTCAAAACATAACACTCCTTTAAGCAGATGGGTAATAAACTCTAACATTTAGTACTAAAAAGAACTACACCAAAAAATTTTTAATGCCCAACAAAGTGGGCACGTGTCTGCTAGTATAGATATAGAAATTAAAGAGTACTTACCTAAGTACTTATTAACACCCAAAATGTTGAGTATTCTGAGATACCAGTAGATGATGTCGACGCAGTATATAACCCGGCCGACGTCCATCGAGCCGGCCCGCAGCCTCAATGTTAGGCCCACGAGGAAAAATATTATAAAGCCCGCGTCATACGTATTCCACATATTCCAAGCCCATACACTGAACTTATGTCTGTAGGAATAGATAAAAGAAAAATGTTATTAAATTTCCTTATAATATTAAAAGCTGTGCCCCTTAGTGTGAGTGCGGTTGCACTCACATTAGACACCACTACATAAGAAAAAACAAACAAACTTTTAAAAAAACTATTAAGTAATTCCTGAGATTAGCGCGTTTAACCAAACAAACTCTTCAGCTTTATAACATAATAATAATAAAATATAATAATAATAGTAAAGAAGAAATATAAAAAAAATAACATAATGTAAATTAATAAATAATATTATAAATCTAAAAAGATGTTTGTTTTTTCGTTAAAACCTCTTAATATCAAGAAATCTTATCAGGTTGGAAAAGTTTTTAAATTTGATCGTTCATTTAATAATTAATCATTTAGGTTAACTTAGACAGACGACATAATATGGGTAACTTTGAAGGCATGGAAATAGAAATTAATTTACCCATAAAAAAAAGGTTTAAAAAATTAATACATTATATGGACAGAAACATAAATCTAGTTGATGGATGTGCAGAAATATTGATTTCAGAGGAGATATATCTTCAGTAGGATTAGGAAAAGAAACAAGATTAATAGACCGTTCTTACCTAATAGCAACAGGTTCGGACGTAATGATTTCCCTTAACTTCTCACATAAGAACGTTATAATATAACAAATGGAGTATATCTCCGGCCAAGACGGAGTCAGGTCCATCTTGACTAATACTGTATATGTAAACATCAGTAGGAACAATATATAAGCGATCTGAAACAAATTAAACAAATATAAAAGTTATAAATTATAATTATATAATATTTTACCGTGGTGGAGCGGTCACCATACCGGTCTGACAC
>MOOZ01000341.1:6995-17176 GCA_002930495.1 Cecropterus lyciades
CAGAGCAAATATTTTAATTTAGCCCAAATGTTTTACTTTATATTTAAAATTAAACGGAACGAGAAATTAAGTTAAATAGACAACTTTTAAACTTTCTTCACTTTATTCTATGTTGTTTAGAATACATTGCCAAATCTTGACCATCGTAACTGATTCACAGATAAGTTAATTATATTTGTTGTTTAGGATACCAAATGGGATTTTTAAGGTTTGGGGGTTAAATGAGGTTTACTTTTGCCGTTGGTCTCTTTTTTTTTTTAATGAAACGAAACATTGAAATTACTAAAATAAAAAAATGTAAAAGTAAAGTAGTAGTGTCAAAATGATAGTAGGAAGGTATTTTGTTGCGAAAATCCGCAACCTCCTTACAGATAGTATTGAATTATATATATTTTTTTTTAATTTTGAATGAGACTTAACTTTTTTTTTACTTATGTTTAGCCTCTCTAAGTCTCTTTGGTGGTCTATTTGGTAGATCTTTTTATTTAAATGTTGTTAGTATGGGTCAAACATATAAATATCTGCCTTGTCATATGTATAAAAAATAAATAAAAAAATGCGACGTTCAAAATTTATTGTATTTAATGTCCTTCGTCGATGGTCATGACGGTGGTGTTGGGCTCGTAGTGCATGTCCAGTGCGCGCGCGCGGATGATCTCCTTGTACACGAAGGCGGACTTGCGCGGCGTACGCGTGCGCTCCGGGCTTTCGTAGTCTACTTCGTATAGGCCAAATCGTTCGCTGCAATTGTGTAAAAATACAATAAGGTAAATATTGTGTACGATAAATGTCTATCGTAGCGATTTATACTGATGAAGCGTATGGCCGATTATCTATTATTAACATTCATATTTGAATTTCGGTTTTATATTTTAACGGGGATTAAATATGTAATAATACTATAATATTTAAATCATTATTATTATCAAATAAACGGAACAAATATTTGGAAAAATTATAATTCAGTCAAGCACCCAACTTCCGACCGCACCTGACGTAGCTTGACTTTCTAGATGGGTTGAGATCCAAATAAACTGTTAGGTTACGGTTGTGTACGTACGATTTGTACACATAAAATGGGCATAGAAAAAGAGCTCAGTATATTTTTCATTTTTGTTTGGCAACCGAGATTCTTCAATCTAATCTTAATCCAAGATTTAAGAATATCGGTAATATCGGAATAATAATTTACGTATATCCAGACGTCCATTCAAAGTTGTCCATCAGACTCCAGGCGGCGTACAACTGCACGTCGGAGCCCTCGTCGATGGCATCCAGCATCGCGTCGAGGTACGCGCGGTAGAATTCCACTCGGTTGTCGTCCTCCAGGCCCCCGGTAGTCGACATGCCGTTCTCGGTTATAAACACGGTCGGGTTGTTGTAGTCATTCCTGATTTTCGTCAAAAGTTTGTAAAAGCCCCACGGTACAACCTATAATAAATACCTATATTAATTATGCAATATACTTTATACATGTACTTGAATTTAGGTCAGATTTTTGTTATATAAAAATAACTTTTTATAAAATAATTTCTAATCAATAATCTACTGTTGTAAATGGGGAAAAAAAGGAAAATCATTGATTCTAGTGAGTGAGTTTTATTTTGAAGTTCTTCCATTTTCAGTTATATTTTCAATGCTTGAATAGTCGCTCGAACTTAATCGATGAGTATGCTTTTAATGTTTTTGCCTCGCTACCAAAGCAAGATAGGAACGGTGCCGAAACATTTATTCTTCTTTATGCTTCTTTATTTAAACCCGAACTCAGTTAAGTGTTTAAAAAAATATTGAGCACAACTGTTTTCAGTAATGTGACTGTATATAATTCCACAAGAAATTCAAATTCCAATAGGTAAATTGTGATTTGAAGTAAAAAGTATTTTTATCTTTATTACCGTCTATCGGAAGAATGATTAAACTTAGGTGTGAGTATTAGTAAAGTTTAGTTTTGATATATAGATAGACCCGCATACATGTACATAGGCGGTTTGTTTATAGTTGGGGAAGAAAGTAAGGTTGTAGTATCAGGGATAGTTCATATTCACCACAGGATTTTTAAGTATGAGACAATAATTTAATTAAACACTGACCTTGAACCAGGAGGAGGCCGTTGATTGCCAGTTGTCAGGTTGATATTTATTAATATCGATGTCATCATAGTATGACGGGGATGGGTGGAATCCTTTTACGGAATCGTTTCTATAGACTAAATTAGTGGTATAATGATTAACTCCAAAGAAGTCACTGCTGCCACGCACGAGGTCCACTTCTTCGGATGTGAATTCAGGTAATCTTGACCTGAAAAAACCTTGTTCCGCGCTCTTCGCAGCAATTTTTTCCTTCATTACTGGGGGGAAGTCACCTGATTCCGAAAAAATAGGATGTGCATACACTCCCCACTAAAAATATATAACTATGTTAATTATTATATATGTGCCCTTAGTACTTATTACGTGGAATTCCTCAAAACAATCACAGTTTACGTTTTCGCCCAACATTTTAATGTACTTTGCAAAGTATGGGCAAAAATGTATTCAAGTTTTGGTAATCGTAATAAACTCATAGCTAAAGGCACTGTTTACACAAAATTTCTATACTATTATACTCTAAACTGAAATTATATAATAATTCAACATATATGTATATACATATACACACATTAACACATTTTATTACTATCTTACATTTCGGATTCAAAAATGAGATTCTCAAGGTTTTATTTAGTCTTTACCTCAAACTGAGCAGTATCTTCTGCAGCTTCAGCATGTTCTTCGCTTTCAGGTTCATACCAAATCGCACTTAATGTGATTCCAATTATGCCATCCTGTGTTGGTTTATACACGTCATTGTATAAGTGATAAACATTAGCGTGGGCTACAAGCAAATTCTTAGCACATATATATTCTGCATAGCCAGAAATATTTAGCTGAGGAGCTAATGATGATGAGGTAGCGTAGCCCTCATAGCAAACTTCACGTGGTTCATTAATAGTGATCCAGTACTTTACTCTATCACCGAAGAGTTCGAAAACGGTTCTAGCGTAGTCAGTAAACCAATCGACCATGTTTGGATTAGCCCATCCTCCCATATCCTGCAGTTTTTGGGGCAAATCCCAGTGGTACAGTGTGATCATGGGCTCGATATTGTATTTGAGCATCTCGTTAATGAGATTGTTGTAGTAATCTACTCCAGCTTGGTTTATTTTGTCCGGGAAGCTCGTGGGTAGGATGCGTGACCACGACAGAGAGAACCTGTAAAAGTCTAGCCCAAGTTCCCTCATCATCTCAACGTCGCGCTCGTATTGGTGATACGAGTCGTCTGCCACGTCACCAGTATCACAGTTTTTAATTGCGCATGGTTCCATATGAGTTAGAGTATCCCAAATGTTTTCCGATTTTCCTATGAAAGATAAGATTTATAGTACAATATATAATTGCACCACAAAATGTAAATAGCTTTAGTGAAATTGTAACTAATATACATATACACACACATGCATATATTTATATATATTACGCACCATCTTCATCCCAGGCGCCTTCAATTTGATAAGATGCTGTGGCTGTTCCGAAAAGGAAACCGTCTGGGAATTTCCTTACTTCATGACGAGAATCGGTCACTTTACATTCTGATAATGCAATGTAACAAAGGAAGAGCAACCTGTAAACAAATTTGTTATTGCAGCATATATTACATATATCAGATGTAATTAATTTTATAATTAACAGAAATTGATTGGTATTCTTTCTGTCGCGTCTATAAAATCGCAAAGTATATTGATACTAATTTCCGCAATTTTCTCGCACTGAAATGATGCCACAGATATATAAAGAATGTAAATCAAAAAATACCTACGCAAACCTCAGTGGGATTAACATGACTGTAGACTTGCAATAATATGTTGCATTGGAGTAAGACACGTTTTTATTTATAAAATACCTAATCAATAAAAACGATATTTTTGAAATTTTTATCCGCGTAACGAGACAACTAATGTTTTTATAGATGTAGGTACATACTTTCTTTAATTGTAGGATATTTAGGCCATGTTCTGTATATCGATGAAAAGTAGCTAACGAGCCACAGGTCTTTTTGGTGATACGTGACAAAGTTTTAGCGAGATTTTATATCATCTTTCTTACTTGTATTACTTTCATAAGATTTTAAATTCACGTTTATATATATAAACGATATGCAGACATGCAACTAATATCGAACTTTTGAAGTGTCTTGAAAAACATCCCATTTTATAATGCAATTGAATATTAACCTCCATAAATATATTATATGTAAAATAGTACAATCGAAGTTCTTAAGATAATAAACATGTTCCAAGGAATTCATACAAAATGTAAATAAATTTTAAGTTGTGTTATTGTCCAGACTGGTTTTATATTTTTATGTATCTATTTTCGGTAATTATTTTGCGATGCCTCCATAGATTGAGATTAGTTAAACCGTTTTGTTTGCGGTTACAATTTACAAGACCTTTTAAACTTATAGTAGTCGAAAAGCACGATTTTATGTAACCTCAAATAAATTAAATGTTTTTGATATTATTTTAGTTCGTTTTTTTTTTCTTTTAAAGGATATTCCTTTACGGTACATTCGTCCCTTGGGATTAACTGTAACTGATAGAATTCTTAATTTAAGGGATGCAACTTAATAGCACCTATGATTTATCTTCAGTTCAACTTAGAATGAGAAATAACTGTCTATAAATCTGACCTTTAACTTCAATACTTAAGCTGCGTATACTTTTGCCTCGTCCTTAAGGACGTTAACTAATTAAGTTAATTGTACACTGTTTATGAAATTAGTAGTTTTCAAGCGTTGACTTTAGAACTACTTTAATTAAACTTTTTTTTTAAGTTTCTAAAATATAGTTTTAAAGGTTTTTTTTAACATGGACGATTGAGATTACAAACAAAAGCATTTAATATAGTCTTTATTTCCTTCCGATTTGACTGAGAATTGAAATGGCCTTCTCAGTAGCATAAAATTGTTTATTGGAAAGGGCATTTCATAAAAATGACGTATTTGTTTACACTATTACCTAAATCTAGATCGTGTCAAAGAGATAATATATCGATGTAGGTTTTTCTGATAATCTCTTTGACACAATCAAGATGTAATAGTGCAAGAATCTCAAATACTTGTATTTGTTTTGAATGTATCATCTTATGTAACAATGATAAAATATCTGGGCTTATGTGGATTCACCAGTATTTTGATACGGGCGAGGAATCACACAATTTATAACTTGCAGTACTTGCAATTACAACTTATAAATTTCCTTTTCATAGGCTTCGGCTGCTCGTTGCAAAATAGATATTTACTTCAAACCTATTTTTCTACATGAGATCACAAATCTTCTGCCCGTGACTTCGTTCAAGTGAATTTCAGGTTATGATCTAAGTGATTAAAGGTCACAGGATACACAGGTTCCTATCATATTGAAGCAGTGTGACGGAATATATTCTAGTTATGGTTGGTCTCCTTTTTTGAAGAAAAATAGGTCCAGTCCAATTAAAATATTGAAAATTCTATAGCATTTCTCACGGCACAAAATGAAAAATATAGGAAGAAGATTGAAAAATTAGAAATTTAAGCACAGGAGGATCGTAAATACACAACAATAATAGAAGATAAAGTAGGAGATTTACAGAAAGGGTGAAAGAAAACAAATATATGTATCTTTAGTACAATCAGTAATTGGATATTATATTCCAGTAGAAGTAGAAAGAGCTCAATATAGTCTTATTAAGGTTATGCTTTTTAAACCCTATAGATTCCCCACTGCTGAACTTTATAAAGAATGCAAACTATTATATTTGACCCTTCTCTCCCCTTAAATAGAAGAAAAAACAAAGTTGCTCCAGTACGTTTCAATAAAACTGAACTAGCTAAAAGACAATATTCTTCCCAATCAGCGATAATCTACAATGTTTAATAAAAAAATTACCATTTATGTTTTAAAACTGTATAACTGCAAGAAGATTTTATCGGATTGGCGGTATACACTAAGTTTTAATGATATAGAAAGGCTTTTAAAGTAGATTACTTATTGAATCGCACACACACCCACACAAAAACACGCACACTCACACGCACACTCGCACACACACACACACACACACACACACATAAACAAACATTTGCAAACGCACTCGTATTCGCACACACACATTAATTATTTATTAGGTACTTTTAGGAATATTTATAAGTACTACAAGGAAAATTTATAAAATAAAATAGTAAGAGCGAGATGACCTGCCACTAACATAAAATGTTATGTTTAATAGGTGGTCTCAACCACAGTTTATTTGTAGTGATGCCTTATGTGATAAATAAAGATAAAGATTTTATGATCTTTCAATCATATAAGTACACAATTCCTTATTCTATCTCTCTTTTTCAGTTATTTATTCTTTTAATTTCTTTCCTTATTTTTACAAAATCTTTGAGTGCCTTACTTATTTTTACTTGTTAGTTAAAATATTCGTCTTTTATACCAATTTTGATTTATTCGGATAATGATATTAGGGATATTCTCTGGGATAAAAAAATGGTTGTTCATATAAAGTTAATTGTATTTAGTGTCCCTCATCGATGGTCATGACGGTGGTGTCGGGCTCGTAGTGCATGTCCAGTGCGCGCGCGCGGATGATCTCCTTGTACACGAAGGCGGACTTGCGCGGCGTACGCGTGCGCTCCGGGCTTTCGTAGTCCACCTCGTATAGGCCAAATCGCTCACTGTAAACAAAGAATAGGGTAAATGCTGCGCTATTCAACTAAGACAACAAACATTACATTTTACATTAGTGTAAAAAGTAAAGAAGAATAAGTAAGAATTATTTAAAGAATTACCTGTAACCAGCTAGCCATTCAAAGTTGTCCATCAGACTCCAGGCTGTGTACACCTGCACGTCGGAGCCCTCGTCGATGGCATCCAGCATAGCGTCGAGGTACGCGCGGTAGTAGTCCACTCGCATATCGTCCTCTATACCCGCGTTTGTCGATATCCCGTTCTCGGTTATAAACACAGTAGGGTTGTTGTAGTCAGTCCTGATCTTTGTCAGGAGTTTGTAGAAGCCCCATGGCACAACCTATAATTAATGTTTAATGATTTAATATAATTTGTATGTTTATTAATTTAGGTCGGATTTTATGTAAAATGTATATTTTCGTAGTTGATTGTTGCTGAAACAAATCTAAAATTGACTAAATGGCACTTCGTCAGCACTTCGTCTAAATTATTTACTTAATAAAATCCTGTGATGTTGTCAAAGAACATTTTTTGTTATTTAGTGTACAGGTAGGTTAATTAGATGAATAAAAAAAATGCCAAATATTGCTGGAATCAGTACTAAAACTTATTACTCATTGTTTACTAACCTTTAACCAAGGAGAGATTCCAGAATCCCATTCGCTAGACTGGTACATCAGAACGTCTATATCATCGTAGTACGACGGAGATGAGTACGACCCAACGACTGAGGAATTTCGATAAACAATATTAGTGGAATAGTGGTTAATACCGAAAAAGTCGCTGCTTCCTCGCACAAACTTCACTTCCTCAGGAGTTAATTCTGGTAATCTGGATCTGAGGAATCCTTGTGCAGCGCTCTTATTTGCTATTGTCGCTTTCATTACTGGAGGGAAATCACCAGCCTCCGAGAAAATAGGATGCGCGTATACTCCCCACTGAAAAAGGAACATATTTTGCATTTTTGTATAGAAGTATATTATTTTTGCCTTGCGTTGGTAGTGTTTTCCGCTGATGTATTCTGGTTTGAATGGTGCGTAGGGTGTGTGGTGAGGCAAGAGATACATTTACCCGAGGCATTCTAATATCTATCTGTTTTATCTGGTGTTAATTACAGATATTCACGAGTAGCAATTGCTTCTTACCATACGGTGAACTATGAAGCTAGGAACTATTTACTAGACATTATTGCAATAAGTAATAAATTTTTAATATAATACTAATATCATTATTATTAACCTCAAACTGAATAGCATCTTCTGCAGCTTCGGTGTGTTCTTCATTTTCGGGTTCATACCAACTGGCACTTAATGTGATTCCAATTATGCCACCCTGTGTTGGTTTATACACGTCATTATATAAGTGATAAACATTAGCGTGGGTTACAAGCAAGTTCTTAGCACAAATATATTCTGCGTAACCCGTGATATCTAGTAGAGGAGCTAATGATTTACCAGCATAACCCTGGTAGCAAACTTCACGTGGTTCGTTTATAGTAATCCAATACTTCACTCTATCACCAAAGAGTTCGAAAACGGTTCTAGCGTAATCTGTGAACCAGTCGACCATGTGTGGATTAGTCCAACCTCCCATATCTTGCAATTTTTGGGGCAAATCCCAGTGGTATAGTGTGATCATGGGCTCGATGTTATATTTGAGCATCTCGTTAATCAAATTATTGTAGTAATCGACTCCGGCTTGATTTATTTTGTCCGGGAAGCTCGTGGGTAGGATGCGTGACCAGGACAGCGAGAACCTGTAGAAGTCCAGCCCGAGCTCCCGCATCATTTCCACGTCACGCTTATACTGGTGGTACGAGTCGTCCGCCACGTCACCCGTGTCACAGTTTTTAATGGCGCACGGTACCTTATGAGTTAGAGTGTCCCAAATGTTTTCCGATTTTCCTTAAAAAGATTATTTTTCATAATTATTAAAAGAAATATTAATAAGAACGTCATATTATATTGCACCTATAACGCACCATCTTCATCCCAGGCGCCTTCAATTTGATAAGATGCTGTGGCTGTTCCGAATAGGAAACCGTCTGGTAATTTTCTAACTTCATGGCGATATCCAGTTGTTTTACATTCTGATAGTGAAACAATACAAAGGAATAATAACCTGCAAGATAAAATTAGTAAGTTTATTTTAAAAATAACATTAAGTGTAAAGCTACTGCTTATTCGTAGCAAAATGTCTTCCAGCTGATCAGAGAGTAGAGATTTCTTTAATGGCTGGTATTCATCTATTATTTATGTATATTATATAAATAATAAACCTTTTATAAATTAGCCCAAGTCATCTGGTATTTTATCTACCTAAAAGAAATACGTGAAATAATATTGCGGTTAAGTTCTTGTACATCTGTATATATAAAAGGCAATTCCGACTCACTGACTTATAATATCAACGCGCAGCCGAAACTACTGTACATACCTACTTAAGAAACTTGAAATTTGGTACAGGTGTTTCTTTAATGATGTAAGTGAGCAATAAGCAAGGATTTTTAAAAATTCAACCCGCAACAGGGTTAAAAATTTGTATGAAAGTTCGCCAATTTTGAAGCAAGCTCTACGAAACTTAGTGTTTGGCTTTCTGGGTAGAAATAATGCAATAGGTACTTATTGCAGCATTTTTTAATAATCAACCTTAGGGGTTGATACTAATCTCAAATAGTGTAAAATCGAGATTGAATATTTATATTACAGTCTCCAATAAACTTACGTAAGCCCCTGTTTCGTTACCATCGTTGCGTTGTTGAGATCTGCCTGCCAGGCAACATGGCCATGGCTTATATTTATAATTCTATCATCTTATCGCATTTCGATGTATGTCATCGAGAATATTGTTATGAAGTGACCTGTTATCTTTAAGAGTACTTCAATAAATCTTCTCTGGGTTTTTGAATCTTGATACAAACCTACTGAGTATCACATGATAGTTTTAAATTAGTTAACAAACTATGTATACATTTCAGGTACACTAGTGATTATATGAAGTACGCTATAAATATATTAATAACTAGCTGAGCCCGCGGTTTCACCCGCGTTTAAAAGAAATGTAACGTGACATACATTAACCGAAATTTTATACCTTTAATAATTCTATTTTATTCTTTTTAAATACATGTTTCCCGCACCCGTGCATTGTTCCGAGATTAAAAGTAGCCTATGTCATTTTCTGACCCTTAAGCGCCTACCGCTGTGGTAGTCGCGCAATATATCTTTCCAAGCCATGTTATAAACAGAAACATAACTATCTCAAGGAAACCTTATTTTATTTTCATTTTAATAAGTAAACTTTATGTTATACCAGACTTTAATCTATGTCTCTGTTAAACTTTATCCAATGTCATTCAGCCGTTCTGACGTGATTGAAAAACTAACATCCACCTATCCTCACAAAATTTCGT
>MOOZ01000341.1:52699-77822 GCA_002930495.1 Cecropterus lyciades
TTGCGTTTCATTGGAAGGGTGTGGTTGCCGGCTCACTTATATATGAGGCGACCATATTAGTCCTCGGGAGTAGCAACGCACCTGTGATCGACTTTAAATGGAACCCCTATTCTTTATGAAGTTGCTTACAGATGTCCACGGGCGGCAGTAAGCACATACCATCAGGTGGACTGCATGCTCGTTTGCTTCGTCCTTATTATAAAAAAGCAGTTTATTTGGTTCCATCTTCAAACAACCAATGCAATTTTAAAATATGTACCCCTGAGGACTAAGATGGAATGCCTCTGAAAAGTATGTCTCCCTTACCATACCCATCAGACCAGAACACAGCAGCGTCTAACACTGCTGTTATAAAGCAGAAATAGATGTGGCGATGGTGCTTTCGGAGTCGAACCACAAAGAGTTCTACCACCTTCGACCTTGCACCTAGATAAACATTTTTTTATGATATTTTTTGTGGAGCACGTGTAATAAGATAAATAATAATCTTGACACTGTAAATATTGTCATGTTCAAGGTGGCAGACATAATAAATTTCAATGTCGATGTGTGATTACAATAGGTAGAGATACGAAGATATAAGAAGCTCATAAGGGTTTGTTACTTTCGTTGTAAAATGTTTACGTGATAGAAGGTTTTATGGTTCGTCTGAGGCATCACAACCACACCTATTTCTGCCTGACAACTCAGTGTTAATTGTTTTTGTGTTATGGTCTGAATGACGTGTTAATGGAAATATACTTATCTTGTACAAACTTAGTCCTCCGTTAAAAGCAACGCATCTGAGGCCAACCTCAACTAAGACTAATCTTTTTTGGGGTCAATTATAGATACTTATCAGGTAGACTGCATGCTCGTTTGCTACTCCTATATTATATATGCAAAAGTCACAAAAGCTCGGATGACGTATCGTTCTTACTATATATATTTTTTTCTACTTAAACTAGCTAACTCTAAATTTATTTCTAGCTATAGAGAACTTCGCTCGAAAAATAAACTGTTTTTTTTTCGTATTCCGTAACTACTCAACTTTTATATAGAGACATTAATTATAGACTGACATAAACCGCTTTTTGATTAATTAATTGAAACATGTACCACAATTAATTCAAAATTAGTTGTGGTTAATGTGTTCTGCATACGAATATAAAATTCTGAGAATGTACGTAAGGTATACACGTTGCCGATACAAGGGCGAGCAATGTATTAAAGATATAAAGATATTCAACTTGTAATTAAGTTTTTTTTTATTTCTTAGTAACGTACAGAAGAATAAAGATATTAGTAGCTTACGTTTTATAAATCAGTTACTACAATCGATGTCCTTCGTCGATTAACTTGAAACTATTATAGAGGATATATAGGGGATTTATCATCCAAACGGAATAAAGCAATAAAAGATGACTTAATAATTTATTCATAAATATTTTTATTTAGTCAGTGTCCTTCGTCGATGGTCATGACGGTGGTGTCGGGCTCGTAGTGCATGTCGAGTGCGCGCGTGCGCACTATGTTCTTGTACACGAAGGCGGACTTGCGTGGCGTGCGCGTGCGCTCCGGGCTCTCGTAGTCCACCTCGTACAGGCCGAATCGTTCACTATAAGATAAATGAATGGTTGTTTGTTTTAACGTCATATCAATTACAGTTATAATATTTAGTATAAACCTGTTTTATATTTTAATTAGTAAGTATAATATTACGAATATGTAAACGCTTACATATATCCCTGCATCCACTCGAAGTTGTCCATGAGACTCCAAGCAGTGTAGGCTCTGATGTCAGAACCCTCATCAATGGCGTCCAACATAGCCTCAATGTAACCCTTGTAATATGTAACACGATCGTCATCGTTTAGTCCGGTGTACGTGGCAAAACCATTTTCAGTAATCATTATGGGAGGGTTGTTGTAATCTTCCCTAATTTGTTTAAGTAAATTGTAAAATCCCCACGGGACAAACTGAAACGATATGGATACTGTGAGTAGAGATCAAACACAAAAGATACCAAAACTTTAAAGAATAATATTACAAGCAAACCTTAGTAAATTCAGATTCTCCAATCTTCCATTCGCTCTTCTGATACGTCATAACATCAATGTCATCGAACATCGACGGAGATGCATAAGCACCATAAACAGATTCATTTCTGTAGGCTAATGACGTTGTATAATGATTTAGACCGAATATGTCGGAACTTCCACGTATGTATTCAATTTCTTCAGGGGTGAATTCAGGTAATCTCGATCTGGGAAATCCTTGAGCGGCGCTCTTTGCAGCTATCCTCTCTTTCATTACGGGAGGGAAGTCACCTGTTTCCGAGTATATCGGATGAACGTATTGGACCCACTGAAAATATTAAGAGAGTTTATAGATATGCTCTACAAAAATATATCTTACGCTAAAAGTAAAAGAGACTTAATGCGATGTTTCTATTTTGTGGACTAATAAAATGTTGTTCGCATTTTGGGGACTATCTTCATTGTACGGTTATTAAAGGGACGTGACGTCTATGGTTGTCTATTTTTATCACAAAATTAACTCATTTTAATTCGCTAGAAAATAGATTGTTATTAAGAGTAATTTCAAGTATTTAACTTAAATATCCGAATGTTTTTGTTCGGTCCCTTTTGTTTTCATATAAATAATAACGTACTTAAAATAACTTACGTAAAATTGACTTATGTCATGAGCCGCTTCTATTTGATTTTCATTTTCAGGCTCATACCACTGTGCACTAAAAGTTATAAAAATAACACCACCCTGCGAGGCTCTGAATTCTTTGTCATATATGTGATAAGCCTTTGCATGAGCCAACAGTAAATTTTTGGCGCACATGTATTCAGCTACGCCCTGAATGTTGAGTCTAGGTGCCTTAGTTACGTCGCCATATCCTTGATAACAGATTTGGTAAGGCTCGTTCATTGTGATCCAATACTTAACTCTATCACCGAAGAGCTCGAAAGCTGTTCTAGCGTAATCTGCATACCAATCAACAATGTTAGGATTAGCCCAGCCGCCCATCTCTTGTAACTTCTGTGGTAAGTCCCAGTGGTACAGAGTAATCATCGGTTCAATATTATATTTAAGCATTTCGTTTATTAGATTATTGTAATATTCCACTCCTGCAGGATTTATCTTGTCGGGAAAACTTGTAGGCATCAGCCGCGTCCAAGACATAGAAAATCTGTAGAAATCTACCCCGACTTCTCTCATCATTTCCACGTCTCTTTTGTACATGTGATACGAGTTATCAGCAATGTCGCCATTAGAGCAATCTTTGATACTGCAAGGATCTTTGTGTGTCATGTAGTCCCAAATGTTTTCCGATTTACCTGTAAATATATTAATTGTATAGTTTGCTTGTTTATTTCAACAAAAGGTATATTTATATAATTTTTTATAAAAATAGATACATTTATACATACCATCTTCGTCCCAAGCTCCTTCAACTTGGTAGGAAGCTGTCGCAGTACCAAATAGGAAACCATCAGGAAACTTTCTCACCTCATGTCTGTTAGCGGACTTACACTCACTTGTTGCTAAGCCTACGATCACCAATCTGCAAAAAAAAAAAACAAAATCTTAACCAAGACTCTTATATTAAAAGAATTATGGCTACCAAGGTTCTGTGGCCTGAGATAGTAACATACAAGGGAATGACACCATAATTATTAAAAATCCCATTGATACGATCACAAGACTCGACATAATATAATCTTACATTTATATTCTCGTACGCATTCTATGTCATTTAAGAAATAGAAGCAAGCTTGACTTCCACCTGATAGTAAGTGGTCACTACCGTCCACGTCCATATTAGCAAATTCATATAGAACAAGCGTTCAACTGTAGTAAATCTTAACAGATGCGTTACTTCTCCTGAGGCCTAAGATGGCCTCAGGAGAAGTAACGCATCTGTGATTCACACATATAAAAATGAATTGGCAACCACATCCTTCCACTGAAACGCAACAACCGCTTGTGACAGTGATACTTTCCCGGTCACACTATACTCGTTCTACCACTTTCGAACATGTGCACCGAGGGAATTGCCCGGGTAAAGAGAGGTTCCTCGAGGCCCGCAGACCTTACGCCATGCGGCGACGCCACGCCGCGGCATAAGACAACTTTCAAAGTCAAGTCATATTTTTAAAATTCCTCGACTATTATATAATATTTTGTATTTGGATTATTTAAAATATCAAGCTTACACTAGAGCTAGTTTTAGCAACATTGCAAGAGATTGATGATTGATTTGAGCCTTTTTATCGCATCCTTTATATATACGGATAGAGTGCCTATCTTAAACTTTTGGACATATCGATGAGATAGGCTGAAAGATTAACTTATATCTTACAGTTATTTTATGAGGTAAATAGATATTACCAGAATCAAAATGAATAAACAAAATATGTATGATAAGGATTGTTCTTTTTGTAACGAATCAAAAATTGTAGTTAACTTAAACATGACCAATGTATGTTTAACATCACAGACCTAATACCAAATTTTGTTATCATATTCAAGGAGTAAATTATCGTATATTAGTATAAGTAACCGGAATGTAGAACATTTAATACAACTTAGAACAAAAATCAAAATTAGAATACTGCGTATAAGTATGTCTATGTTATAAACCTTATTCCTGTAAAAACTGAGATTGTTCAGATTTAGTATAATAACTATTGCTCATGACTTCAGACTTTAACTAACTTAGTGTCTACGTCATAAAATGAATCGATTATCCAAACTTCATGGTTCTATTAAAGTTAAACTATTAAGTTTAGTCTGGGATGATTAGTCAAAAGTGTGTCACTCCGATTTAACTTATACATATGTAGAAAGGGGGTTAGTTTTGTGTTTATTTTCTGCTTTGCTATCAATTTAAAGATGTATGTTTATGGTCGTTCGCAGGTAGTACGGCGCAGGTGAGGCATGCAGGCGCGGTGGGCGGCGCTGGCGCTGGCGTGGTGCGCGTGCGCCGCGGCCGCGCCCGTCGGGCCGCCGCCGCCGCCGCCGCCCGCCACCTGCGACCCCTTGCTGCTCAAGAAACCGCCGCCTCTACCATCGGTGAGTACTCTTACAATCTTGACTCATCTTACGAAACGTACCCGTGAACTATTTTTGACAATTTTTTAGCTTCCTCCCTCACCTTAGTGACCATCCATAGCATAAGACTGGGCATTCGCCCTAGTTTACTTGTAGTATTTTATAAGAAAAGGTTTTTAATCACTTTTTGCAAACAGAAACTTTAAAAAATAAAAATCAGCTCATATTTGTATTTATTAATACAAATAATATATTTACAAGTGAAAAAAATATATTAGCGGACCTCCCATGGGTAGAATCCCTTACTTCTTATTCCTACTAATATTATAAATAATAAAGATGTATGAATGTATTTTTGTTACTCTTTTACGCAAAATCTATTCGAAGTCGGAGTCGGAATTCGCTACAATTTTGCACATACATAGATAGTTTATGATGTGAATCGGGAACCGTGGAAATAAACTAGTATTTCATGTGAAAAAACGCACGAGTTTTCCCCGCCAGTGAGAAACAAGGCAGACTGCGCACGAATATGTGGCTTGTGGCAAAATCCCTTTGACTTGTGCCAAAAACCGACACGGATTCAAACGGACACTTACGGTTACAGATCGAGAGAAACACTGCCCACACGTTTGAATTTGTTGAGATTTGGCAAGACTGCTGAATAAGGTTTAAATATCGTACCTGACATAAATTATATTTTCAATAGTAAATGTAACTGAATACTAAAAGGGGTAAAGTGATATTGTAAAATAATCAGTCATTAAAATGTTGAGTAATAATAATTAGTTTTGTTTTATTTAACTTGTTTTTGTGAAGGAGAGGTAATTGAAGTACTAATAACATAAAAGTTTTAATCTAAAACGTGTACATATCCATGAAATAAAGTAATGTAAACCGTGTGTCGCACTCTCGTAACCAATTCCAGTAAATTAACTTCAAGCACTTTGCATGCTAAGTTTTATATGACGCCGAGATTTCCCCCTCGGAGCTCTCAATCAAATAATTTGTTTTCCAAGCTCACTCAACTTCTTAACGATGCAGCGCGCTTAATCCCATTTAAGCGTCGGCTAATGCTCTGAAGTCTCTTTATTATTAACAGAAAGTTTATTTTACTTTTCCTCGGGATTTTTTGAACATTAGAATATGAATATGAATATTTGACATACATAGATACATACATTATCTTAAGATAATTATAAATATATAAATTGTAGGAAAGTTTTCAACTTTAATTTTGTATGTAAATGTTTTTCTCGTGAAATGAATCGGAAAGAAGATATTGCCAAAAAACTGTTATCAGGCGCCATTTTTCCAACATAGCGGCACGAGCGGCAGAGATACGAGGTGGCAAAGTTGAAATTCGAAAAGAGCATACCGAAATCCATAAAATTACCAAATTTAAAACTCCCGGCAAACTTTCTAGGTAAAACTACCAAATTACTGGACTAATATTATCGCGGAATTTATCAATTCATTTTAATCTTTTAACGGGTTTTCACGATAGAGTGACTTCTTTATTCTCGATATTTCGTACCAGCTACCTGGATTGTATATTATTCTATTCAGTTGATTTTATTTTTACGACAGAACATCCGCGAGTATGAAGCGGCGACAGCGCAAACAGCGCGAGCCGTGGCCGAGTTGGTGGAGCAGGGCGTGGCAGACGAGGCGCGCGCCGCCGCGCTGGCCCGCGCTGCCGCCCGCGCTCCATTGCACCCGTCGCCCGCCGCTGTCGCACTCGGCGCTCCACAACTGCATCTAGGCGTACTCTACATTGCCAATCCGCCCCACCTCATCGTTTTTCAGCAAAACAACTCCGCCTCCTTACAGCAGTTCTGGCGGACTTTAGCTTCTGCCTGGAACGCTACCGCCGTCATCTGGTCCAATGCGTGGTACGCGTGCGAGGGTGACGGGGGCGGCTGGTGGAGCGGCACCGCGGCGGCGAGAGGCGTGGGAGCCACGAGGGCCGCCGCCGCTCTTTTTAGACGTTTACCTGCTCTGGCCTGTGAGGAAGCCATGTACGACTGGTTGGGAGGACCGCCGCTCTGCGATCCCAGTTCTACGGATTGCGAGGCTATGCCTTCCACCGAAAATGGCGACCACAGACTTGAGGTAATGTAATAAATACCGTGCTACCAACTTCAACCTTATAATCTTTTATACAATTCAATTTGAAAAAGAGTTTGCAATCAGTCAGATGGTGGTCACTCAGCAATGACACAGACCATCTCGATATAGATATAGGAAAATGTTTTATCTGAAGCAGATGCGTTGTCATTCCTGAGGTCAAAGGTATAAGTCATACAAAGTCCACACCCTTCCACCACAACGCTAAAATTACTTCACAGGTCATACTAGTTCTATCACCTTTCATATATGTATACTTGTACGTACCTTATGTGTATATTCAACAGATGTGTCTTCTATTGTCAAATATTATTTAAACTCAAAACAATGTTCTAAATACATATAATACTCAATTCTACTCTCAATAAATTCTTATATATCGTTTGATTCATATAAACGTTACAGTACCGCTGCAAGTGTCGCTCGGACCACTGGCACGCGGGCGGCGGTGGCTGGGTGGCGGGCACGCGGCTGGCGGCGGAGGGCGGGCGGCTGGCGTGTTCGCCGTGCGGCGCGGGCGGCGCCACGTGCCTGCCCGACGCCTACCGCGCCGCGCTGCTTGCCGCCAACCTCTCCGGCATGTTGCTCTGCCTTATCATCGGAATCATCATATTTAAGAAGCGGAAGTGTAAAGTATGTTATCATTATTTATAACATATTTTAATATTTTGAGCTAAGGCCTGCAATTATTTTAATCTGAGAGAAGAACCGTACCCAGCAGTGGGATACTAATGGGCTGACAACAAGTGCCATGCAAAATATATACCAAGACATCGTGTTTATATCTTTTTTCAATTGTACAGATCAGTCGCCTGAAATTAATCACATACTTATACAATTTAGAATTACGAGTATAAAGTTATCTAACCTTAGATCTAAATATTTGTTTAACTTTAATTAAGTTTGTAATTTTTTGAATTTATGTGAAACTAGTCTTTTTGTACGTTTAACTATTGTCTTATTCTACAAATAATATTAATCCAATGCAGTAAATAATATAAAAAATAATGTATTTTGTTTTACAAAATACTTCTCACTATGAAACATTAAAAATATAATTATTAAATTACATTATACTAACTACTCGGTACTTAATATCTTTGAGCTGCTACAGGAACTCAAAAATGGCATACAGTATTATTATTTTCTTTGACTTCATTATTTATATTATATTGAATATTTTTTATTTATTTTGCAGGCAGTAGCGATGGGCATGTGGACGGTGTTAGAAGTAGTCCTGTTCGGCGCAATGTTGATGTATGCTTCTGTAAGTTATTTGTAAACTTATAAGAATATTTTTCCCATGGTGGACGAAATTGACTATAATCATTATGTACAATTTGAAGGTTAGTTATCGATAATGGCAAAACAAAAAGGTATCCAAAGTCACATAGGTCGGACTAGTCCAGACGCTGGTTTTCTCGATCTTTCTCTACGCCTCAGAGTCATGGACAATTCGAACATCAGACCGTAAGAAGATAGATGCATTCGAAATGCGGTGCTGGAGAAGTGGAGTATTCCATGGACCGCCAAAAAGAGCAACTCATTTATATTGGAGCAGTTAAATATCAAATCAAGACTCTCGACGATATGTTACTGTAGGATCCTTGGGTATTTTGGTCACATTGCCCGTCGAAAAACCGACAACCTCGATAAATTGCTTGTGGTTGGCAAGGTTGAAGGAAAGAGAACCTGCGGCAGAACACCCAGCCGTTGGTGTGACCAAATAAAATCTTTTACTCGTCTCCGCATAACAACTGCTTTGAAAGAGGCCGAAAACCGGACGAGATGGAAGCGAATAATCCACCTAAGCACGAAGGACTTTCATGGACACGACCTTCAGAAATGATCGATAATACCAAGTCTTGTCAATAGCTACCAGAATACATACAAATATAGAATATTGGTCAAATACTGATGGTGTCATGCATATATACAACCACTCGATAAACAGTTTTTTTTTTATCAAACGGTTTGACATCTTAATAACACATATATAAGCACTTTAAAGATATGTACTAAAACCTAAAGTAAAGTTTAATTACTAAAGATGTAAGTATGTAAGTATATCATTGATATTCGTGTAAGCAAATTATAGTGATATGCCATTTGGTTATGTTTAATGTTATACAAATATTCGAGTGAGGGTTCTCTTGGTTGTTTATTCCTTATATCTATGTAACTCTAAACACTATAGGCCGAAAACAATTGTGGAAGTACAATGTATCCTAGCATTTGTGATCGTAGATATGAGTATTATTGTATAACGTTTTGTATTAGGGCCTACTCACTATGATGTAGCTTACTAAATAGAGTTAACTAAGTAGAGGTAATAGAAATAGATAATTAAGTAGTTATAAAAATATCTTGGTCTAGATGTCATGTTACTGATAAGCATCGTAGCAGGCCAAAGTTATACTTTCCTTCTTAAACTCTGGTTCGTGTTTGCCATGTATACATGTCATATACGAACACATATACTTATTGTACTTGTTGAACTTTGAATATAGATGAAAAATATAACGTCGTTAAGTCCGACCCGCAAATAAAATAAGATTAATTTTTGTTTTTCTTTCTTTCCTTCAAACCTAATTTGTATACGTACTTCAAACCTAATTTGTATATGTACGCAAATACATGAATAAAGTAACTCAATTCATATCGGTATATTGCAGGCAGCTTCTCAATACATGTCTGTGGCGCGATGGCGCTGCCTGGCGGGCGCGTGGCTCCGGGAGCTGGGCTTCGTGGCGTGCTACGGCTCCGTGGTACTGCGGCTGTGGGTGCTGCTCGCTGAGTTCCGCACCCGAAAGGCGCATCGATGGACGCCCAGAGATGCAGAGGTTCACAATTTTACGTTCATTTGAAGTATTTTACCATTTGAATTCGTAGGCTGTTATGAAACTGGAACTTAATCCCGTCCTGCTACGAAGTGCTACGAGAAAATCAATGCGTGGATTTAAAAGTTTCACTACGAATTTTATTGTTAGTTTTTCACATTACGTTACTGATTTGTATATTATTAATAATTATGGTACTATTAAATACGTAGCTATGATATGTGAGCGTCATTCGTCTCTCGTACTACGAGTATTTTGTTTTTGGGGCTGTATATCACTATCGCATGTTTGAGTTGTATAGCCCAAAAAGTTTAAGATCTGAAGTTATAATAAAAATACACAGATGGCGCTAAAATAATACGGTGAGGCGAGCACCACGCCAACAATCAAGTTTACGTGTGCCTTTAGATGTTTCACATCAATAAAGACCGGCCAAGTGCGAGTCGCACTCGCGCACGAAGGGTTCCGTACTATTATCTATAAAAAACGGCGAAAAAATCACGTTTGATGTATGAGACCTTCATTTACCATTTGGATACTTTAAGGTTCCAAAAATATTAATTATTTGTATCGTTAAAAATAATTAAAATTATATAATTTACAGTTACATTTTACAAGACGGATAAACCGCGGGGTCCATTAAGTTCATAGTAAAACTAGTATTAATTGGTATTATTCAGGTGCTCCGTGTGGTGTGTTCAATGATGGTGGGCGCGGTGTGCTACGTGGCGGCATTCACGGCGACGTCGGCGTGCGAGGCGGGCGGCGGATGCGCGCGGGCTGCCTGGCACCACGTGACCGCTGGCTGCGAGCTGCTCCTGCTACTATTCGGCTTGCGGATTGCATACCTCGCACGGAATGCCAATGTGCCCTTCCAGGTAGACAGCAATCGGATTGTTTGTAATTATTTTTTACCGGTAACTTAGCTCCGTTTATGAAACGTCTGTGCGTGAGTGGTGGTTTCGCCTGGTCTATGTATGTGATGACCGGTTACAAGTTGCTGCTACTACTGTTAGACCTGTGCATCGCTTAGTTGATACGGAGTGCTATAGTGCTTTTGTAGATGGATTATTAGTTTTAGAGTTATTGAATGAATAACATTTGTAGCAAGTTTATTCTTATGGATGATATTATAAGCCAGTGAAGGTGTGTCCGTCACTGGCTTACAATATAATAATTACCCTGAGTATATCCAATAACGAGGCGTTAGTAAAAATTTTCAAGTCTATAATTACAACAGCCAACACGAAAAAAGGATGACCCTATCAGAAGTCACCTGTAATTGATTTTTTTATTGGACAGAACGAAATCGACATGCAATGGTTGGTATATTAATTTATTTATAATATTAATAAGTTGCAATTTTTTATCTGACTTATTTATAAGTCTGTTAAAGGCTACTAATATCATCTTTATAATTTCATAAGTTGATATATTTAAACAAAAAATGACATTCTTCTCCATTGCCCTTACAGTTTATTTCGTTTCCTCAAAGCGATCAGCGTTTACTGTAACCGTATATCGTTTTTGAGGAAACTTGAGGAACTTGTACTAAGGCTACCGTTCCATGTGTATGTATCTGTACTAGCATGTATATGTGTGATGGTGTCTGTGTACACAGGAGCGCGGGTGGCTGGCAGCGGCGCTGTGGGCGGAGAGCGCGTGCGGCGCGGCGTGGCGCGCGGCGGCGGTGCTGGGCGCGGCGCCCGAGCGCTCGCCGCTGGCCGCCGCCGCGCGTGCGCACCTCTCCTCCGGCGCCGCGCTCGCTTGCGTCCTGGCACCGAGGCTCTGGCACGGCTACCGAGCGCGCTCGCTTGCACAGGAGGTATCATATCTCATATCCAATACATTACATGACTAATGGAGTAAACGCTACAAATCCATGAAATATTGTAGCGGACTTTGTATATACTCTTTATTTGCGCTCTTTATTTCTGTAGAGCCGATTTATTCTATTGCATGAATCATGTGACCAACAATTCCAATATAAACAATGGCAAATGTATGAATCGTAGCAATCCGTATGATGTAATTGATTTCTCATATTCGTATGATGTAATTGAATTCTCTGCTTACGTACATTACTAATAAAAGACTAAATATTGGAGATATTTAGTGTTAAGAACTGAATTCCAATTTTTCGTTAGTAAATTATTTTACTTGGTTTTGTAGTTACAATTGCAAACTATACTATATATTATATCATCGAAATATCAATTATTATTATATACAGTACGCTTCTTATATCGAAGGTATCTCGGCGAGGGCCGGCCGAAGGCTTCGGGGTGGAAGGCGGCGAGGAGGAGCCCACGACAGAGGAAGTCCGGGCCGAGCTGAAACGGCTATACATCCAATTAGAGCTCCTACGCAATAAGACGCTGCGCCGAGACAACCCTCACATCAGTAAGCGCCGCGGCGGACGAAAACCACCGCATCGACGCTTCTCTCTACAAGTACGTATGCCTTGATAATATAATAACATCCCAATATATATAATGGTTACAAAACACTTAGGTAGCTAAGACATGAATCAGACGAGGTCATTATATTTTCTGAACGATGCTATTAGCTATGATTGCTATGAATATAGCACAAAAAGTAATAATATATTTATTACTTGTATAGTATTAAAAAGTACCTACTAAAAATTGCTATAGCATCTGAGTAACATGTAGTTAATTAATCACTAAATTAGGCTTGTATTTTGTAGGTAATATGTAATTTGTAGGCTTTTTTTGTCGGTATGAATATAATTGAAGAGAGTTTATTTTTTAGCGTCCTTGTATTATTTTGACTAAAGTTATTATTATTTTTTTAACTTTTACTAAAATGATTTCTGAAAACAATCTTAGTAGTGTACTACACACCATTTAAATAACTAATCCGTTAAATAATATATGCCACAAAAGATGAGCAAAAGGCAAACTATATATGCTATGCATTTCTGGTGGATGAAGTGTAAACTATAAAGTTTTACTATTAAATAGGTACATTTAGGGTCATTTTTTGCATTTGTTTTAAGAATATTTTTTATGGAATCTTTATTCCTCATATTTTATTTATATTTGGTGTGCCCAAGGTATCCTCCGTATGATATGTGCGCCATACCAATCCTTGACTTGAAATTGTTATCGATATTAAGATATTGTTTTGTTCCCTTACCCTGTCTAAATACCTATTTAGTTGTAACTGAACTTGTACTTTAAAAGGCCATACCACACATACAGTAATAATAGTTATGTAATGAAATAACTGATTTATATGACCGAACCCTTTTGTATCGTGTGAATCATTTTCATTAATTCAATGTTTCATATTCCATCCCCGACTTTAGAAAAAGGGCAGTCGTGAAAAGGTAAGGACCGTACAGTATATTGCATGTGCAATAACGTGCAGCACCCGCATGCCCCCTGTGGACGTCCCAGCACCGCCCACGTTGCTCGACACCGCAACCTCTGCAACCAGATGTCCGCTTTCCTTGTATCTCGGGTTTGCTCGTTCACTGAACAATTGGCTTTAGGAAATTTGACAAGTAATTGAACACCCAGTTGTTCAATTACTTGTCAAATGTCAATTTAGGAAATTTGACGAATTATTGAACATCTGGGTTTAGGAAATTCGACAAATAATTGAACAACTGGGTTTAGGAAATTCGAACAAAAATAGAACAATTGGGTTTAAGAAATTTGAGGAATAGTTGAACAACGGATTTAGGATTTTCGACGAATAATTGTGTTGTAATAGTGGGGTTAGGAAATTTGAAAAATAATTGAACGACTGGATTTTGGATATTCGACGAATAATTGAACAACTGAGTTTAGGAAATTCGACGAAAAGTTTTTTTTTGTTTTGAATCAGTTCCGGGGTTGCAAATACTTTACATTATTATCAGTAGGTCTGTATTGTTATACACCTTTTATAGGCCATATGGGATTATTTAATTTGTATACCTATATACACGGTATGTTTTATTATTTGCTGTTATATTATTGAAAAAGAAGGCTTTTTGTTTTTTCAGTGCGCTTAAGTTTTATGCATCAATCTATTTTTTTTCAACTTCATATGTTTTTAAACCATATTAAGACAATTTTAACATGGCTTTGTTATGGCTACGACGCCTGCAAAACTTACACGTAGTCAAAAGTATATATATGCTTTTCAGTTGTGTTAAATTCATTTTCTATTATAAATAAATATTTTAACAGTTTTCTTTATTTTGCGAAATTATACTTTTAATTAAAGTTATTCTTCTTTCAATTAAGTTAAATTAAAGATGGGTTATTTAAAAATACATATGAATATCCATCATTAAAGGTTTATTTATGCCTACAGACATGAACGGGCTAGACACGGACCGGGTCAGACAAAAATATATTTTTCTATAAAATATTTTGACAAGGATGGGCTGTGTCTACGTGGCCGTGTTACTATAGATATAAAAACGTTAGCACGCATTGTATGGTACAAAAGTTGTCTGCTACGGTACGTGTCTGTCACGCTCTATGCCTGTACTATGTGAACCCTAATATGCGTATTTCCGTGCAGGCGTTGCAAGCGCGTCGGGGAGGCAAGAACAAGAGCGGCGGCGGGGTAGAGGCGAGCGAAGCGGGCGACGCATCGCGCACGCCTGAAGACTCCGTGTGCTCCGCTGAAGGACCCTCCCACTTTACTGACGCAGACAACTAACCATGACTATATAACTAACTATATACAATATAACTAACTATGACTAATGAGCGTCAATATAAGTTCGGCAGAATCTGTGCATGATTCGATAAGAAAGGTAGAGTCCAAAGCCGATGGAAGTACAATGCCCCTTTTGGCATTTCTGAATTTGTTATGAGACAGTCGGTCGCCTGCTGTACAAAGCATTTCCGTGATTGATGGTTCTTTCTTTCAACCATCACGTGCACATAGGTAGAGCGCATGAAAATATCTATGAAAATATCAAGGTTTGCGGAAATGCAAAGATGAGAACTAATTTGCCACAAAGTGCACACTTTGTTCTCAAATATAATTTCGTATATGGAATTGTACAAAGGAACTCATTCGGTACTTACTTCTTAATACCAAATAAAACACTAACAGCAAATACACTGAGCGATTTGATCCACACCCGACTGAATGCCATTGAACTCGTTAAATTTTTGATCATATTCAAGGCACATAATTTTTAAACAAATTAAAATAAAAAAAACAGAAGCATTGTTATATCATTGATAAAAATTGAGGGCAGATTGCGGTGTAAATATTTATTTAAATAATAAAATTCATTGATTTTGAATATCTCTCTAAAAATCATTAGCATTACTATAAAATGCAACTCCAGTATCTTCAACTAAAATTGTATGTATGTCCATTCACCTTATTTACCTTATCTAACAAAAATCAACAGGGTGCCTATAAAGTTGAAATCGAACCGCAAAACTGACGTGCGTTGTGTGTATTGGTCGTTGTATTTTAACACCCTGTATAATAACTAGATTGGTTAAAACAATGCAAACTGTAAAAAGTAAAAAATACATGTTAACTAGCGTAACTATTATTCCTTAAATTATTATAATTCTAATGGAATTTTCTCGTTTTTCTCAGAGACAATATATCAATGTTTACGTCTATATTCTAAAAATGTTATTGATGTCGTTGTTGTTCTGTGTTTTCTGATATTTCTTCATACTGTA
This sequence comes from Cecropterus lyciades, assembly GCA_002930495.1. Lineage (NCBI taxonomy): Eukaryota > Metazoa > Arthropoda > Insecta > Lepidoptera > Hesperiidae > Cecropterus > Cecropterus lyciades. The sequence continues at coordinate 68,400 of MOOZ01000341.1, forward strand.
TGTATCGCATATGATTTAAGGAAATGTTAAAGTCCCCATGTTAACCCCACTCTCCCCGATACTAATTGTAGCGTAAAGTTGTTACATAGGTTATAGTTGAACTACGTACCTAGTCCCTTCCTATGAGTATGACGTTTCAAATATTTTAAGTCACTTTTCTATGTGTACTAGTCAACAGTGTAATATTAATAAGATTTATGTTTTTAAAGTTGATTCATCCATACAGGTATATTTTATTTAATTTTATTGTATACCCATTTATATAATTTGTAAATACTTTGGTGATATGTTAGTATAACCCTATTTCTAATAATTATGTGTATTTTATTATTAAAACAATACAATTTTGAATGTGAACTAATATTTTAGTGTTCTGTTCTCTTCTATTGAATTCAATTGAGGTAATTGTGTAAACCACGAAATGAATTAAAAATATTACATTTGTCTCTTTTTTTTGTATTTAGTCGCAAGCATTACAATATATTTTGTGGCAAATATATACATGTAGATATAAAGTGAATATATATAAGTAACTGCATTTATGTGTTGTTTTAGAGCATAATAGGATATGATATACGTTTTTATATACTTTTTTGATCATTTATTATATGTATATGATTTAGGTAATGACTTACACTACCACACTATACGTTGTTATACGTTTTCTGTTAAAATATAATATTTCAATACATAATATTTTCTCCATGCATGTTTCAAATGAGTGCTAGGTTAAAATCAAAAACATTTATTTTATGTATACGTACAATTACAGATGTATTAGAAAATAATTAAAAAATGCAGACAAAACTTCTACACGTAAGTCAAATTTGTAAAACATAGAACTGATATGTAATATGTTTCACATCAATATATGTACATCATTTTATTATTTATTCCCACCTGCACGAAAATAATATTCGTTAAACATTAAAAGATGTATAATAATTATGTTTGATATATTTTTTAAATCAATTTCTTTCTTGAATACCAACATAATGTACAATTATACAGTTCAAAGACATAAAACAAAACACTTGTGAAGGTAGTCTATTTGCATAGGTGTAGCTGCATGCAAAGTATAATATTTATTGCTGCACTATGTATCATGTAAGGAACACGACGAATTCACGGTCAGTTACCCAATAAGATAATAATTTATTATAAGTAATTTACTATGGATGTATATCTATCACAATATTATATTTGCAGCCTCTTTACTGATGATTTGTTATCAGAATTGATATGATAATCATTTACTCTCTTACTGTTTTTAAACTTATACATAACTTCACATACAATTTGTATAAGTATATCTTACCGTATATCTTTTTAGTAAGATTAAGTAAACAGTATATACTCGTTTATTTCGCTGCCTACACTTTTGTTGTAATGTTTATAATTTCTTCAATTAGCTAATTTTAGTTGGCTACGTATTTTTAAATCTTGCAATTGAGAAAAGCCTGGGGCATTCAAAAATACAGCAATAAAAATGTAAACCTACCAATAGGTGTTATTTCTACGTGATAGTTTCTCAAAAAAAATACATGATATACACAAAATTAAATATATGTTATAGATCTTTATTAACTACTCCACGATAAGTGTTTGATGACTAAAATAGTACTTAGCAAACATTTTCAATTTCCATAACAATAAATGAACTTAACCTTCGACTCATCGATCTTAATACTTCAGGAACGATGGCCATGAAATATTTTTAATGCTACGTTTATGAAGTTACAGTCAAATCATTTTATTTAATAAAATCTTTTTAAACTTTATTATATAAATTTATTTTAAATGTATTTTTATATATTCGATATTTTTATATATATGTATCAAATGTTTTATTTGCACCACAAGGATTAAATCTTAATTAGTGTTGGCTTTGCCTAAGTTTATCTCAGTATATCAATACTTTTTATTGGTGTACAAAGTAATAGCAACTTTTTAATATGTTACGGGTACTCACGATATGCGGTTTTGAATTTCTTTTTGCCGATATTTCGACCCAGTTACATGGATCGTGGTCACGGCGAAACTTAAATATCGGCAAAAAGAAATTCAAAACCGCATATCGTGAGTACCCGTAACATATTAAAATGTATCAATTCCGCGATAATAATAGCAACTTGTTTAATATAAATTTCCGTCAAAAATATATCTAAATACTTTCTTACATAAAAGGTACAGGTTGTAAGTATTAGAAGTCTGAATGTTTTCGTAAATCTCATTTTCGATCTACAGTTTACAAAAATAATAAGCGTATATAAAATATAGACTTATTCTTTTGTAATATTTGTAAGCGCTCTTACCCCATTTGTATTTTTTTACATTGCAACATATCGTACGGTAAGTACAAAAGGGACCTAATGCGAAATTTGTGGAAATAACAAAATTGTGTTCACATTTTAATGAATTTCTTACAATACCCTTGACGATCGTTTCCCAAATGGTGGGTCGCGACCCGGCCCATGAAAATAAAGTGTCGGGTCGCAGCACATTGTTTTTTTTGGATACATTTTATTATAAACCAATTAATGTTTAAACAAATATTGATTTAAAAAGTCTTTATTTTTTATTTTACAATCGCTTGTTTTTTTTTAATAATAACATTTTGTGAACATTGGAATCCCTCCCCACCTAAAAATTGTGACTTACCGGTTTTTCGGTCATAAAAAGTGCAGATCATGACCGGGCCTGACATAAAAAAGTTTGGAAAACGCTACGCTAGACGATTGACTACGTTATTACGAGTATCGAGTATTGAACTCAAATTGCCGAAATTTCGTGTTAAGTCCCTTTTGTCCTCACTGTGCGATATATATCTCAATTATAGCTACGTATTGCTAGGAGTTGCGAAAATTTTACTCTATATTGCATTTGTGCTGAAGCTATATATTAAAATTAAGTTGAAAAGGAATAAGTAAGTACATATCCTTCTTTGTACCTACTGAGTGTGTAGACAAGTAAGAATTATATTTTAGAAGAATTTAATATATTATTTACTTTATTTTATTGATTATTAATCAATATTAAATAATTAATTTCGAATCTAAGATTATGGAAAACAGAAATGGAAATCATCCCTGGAATGAATTAAAATATATTGAATAAAAGTGAAATGTAAATAGTAGATTGTAGGTATAATTTTTGTATCTATGTAAATGTGGAACACCACATCAAGAATCAATATTGTAGTGACGTTGGCTTTGTTCAATGTTGGCGGTGCATGAGACGTTGTGATGGCTAGATATTATTACTATGATTAAAAACAATATTAAAATAAATGACGTTGTTCATATTATAACGTGTTTCATTTGGTTTTAATTCTCAACGGTTTGACAACCAGAGGATTCCGTGTCTCTAAGCTAAGTTACATCTTCCGGCTAGTAAAATAAATATCTTTTTATTTTTACATCTATAAAGGTACATAGTTTATCGTACAATCGGCAATGAATGCCACGTAAACCTTTAATATATATGTATATATATAGTACCTATAATATGAAAGTTTTAAATTAGTTTTCCATTTAATATCGTGCATATTTGTCATTGAAATGTTGCCAGTAATGACGAATAACGTGTGATGTGATTTTGACAGGCTAGAATAGCCACGGCTCTGGGTAGAGGAAGTAATAAATTGCTTTAGGGTTAAAGACAAAGCGAGAAAAGGTTCAAGTGTATGGTCTGGGTATGAAACTATCACACGGCATGGCAAGGAATCCTTAGTGTGTTTTATGCTATAATAAAAAGGTGGTGGATCCACCTTTTTTGGATAAGTACGAATTAATAAAATTCACATACCCTAAACATTTTTTTCGATGTGGGTATAATTACATTTATTGGTTGTCGCAACAACCAAAATTTATCTTTACCAACGAGAATTAGCTATATCTTCACATTTACTTAATGTGTAACATATATAGTTTATAAAAATATTTTGTTTAAAAGGTACTAGAAGTCTATTCGACTAAGGAAACACCACCGCCACACTTAATTCTGCCATTATAACAGCAGTGTTATGTGCTGCTGTGTTCTGTTCTGAAGGGTTTGGTAAGGAAGATTTTTTCCGAGGCGGTCCAACTTCTCAGGGGCAGCAACACATCTGTGGCTAAAACCAGGTAGGACTCCGATCTTATTTGGAGTTTATTACATATGTCCATGGGTGGCAGTGCGCACTTATCATTAGGTGATCTACATGCTCGTTTGCTATTTCCATATTATAAAATAAATATATTGCTAAAACTAAGTTAATTTTCGTAAGAATATATATAAGTGCCTTGCCTACCGTGTACATTACCGTACTCATCGATCACCTGACACATGGAAGAGGTTAGTTTGTGATGGCCACGAAACAAAAAAAGGTAATAAATGAACTTGTCATCCAAATATAAATCATGACTATGTGAATCAAAATAAAAAAGCAACAAAAAATAAATTACTTACGCCGAATACTAATTGGCGATGAAAACAAGGTTATATCTCACAATCAATATAAGCTCACATATCAATATAGGCTCGAAAAACATTACCCTCTATCTGACGAAGTCGGGCAAATATCTGTAATGGGCAAACGGAAAGTATGTGCGTTGCCAAGCAACAATCACAGATATAACGCCAGTACACAATATTTTTTAATTTTTTGTTATTATTATGGAGTTAAACGTCGCATCGTGCCGTATCATGGCAACAGGGACCATACTTAATAAGAATAACACGAAAAATGTGTTTACCAAGATTATGTTATTATGACTAGTGAATTTTATTTTAATTATGCAGACTTCTAAAAAGCTTTAAGAACAAGGATTTGAAATTATGCTACTTTAAGCAAAATATGTCAGGTAAGAAGATAAATGTACCTGTACTTATTAGATGTTAAATACAACAATTGCTTAAGGAAAGGAAAGAACACGTGGTAGAACCAGTGTAGTTCGACCGGGGAGGCACCACCGTCACACATATTTCTAGCGTGAAGCAGTTTTTGCATTTGGGTGGAAGGATGTGGCTGCCGGTTCACTTATATATAAAGTGTGATCGATTTCGAATAGATTATAAAGTTGCTTACACATGTCTATGGGCGCCAGTAACCACTTACCATCTACTATTTCATTCAGATAAAAAAGATATATCTTAGGACATCTTTTTCAAACAATACGGTGGCAATATGGAACAATCGTATAGAGTAAATTTCTACAAATTTGTAATTTTGATGTAATACAATTAAATTATTATAATTACGTCGCTTAGCTAAATTATAGAAAAAAAATGTCCACATTGCAAATATAAAAATTTTCAAAGACAATCTAAAAACGTTGCGGTTGTAATAAAAAGAACATTGTAGCGTTTCATGTGTTTAGTTATTAACTAATTCATGATTAAAATAAATAATTTGATTTTTATTTTATGTTATTTTATTTTATTTACATTACGTTTATTCTTCTTTTTGTTTATATGTAGGTACCTACTTTAATGAATGTTTATGTCAATTATATTACTATTTGTATTATTTAGGAAATAAACTGTCTATTTTTAACTAATGTTTTTAGATAGACACAATTTAGCATTATGATACTACGCCATCTATGTGAATATTGGTAGACTGAACACTACAAACCGCTTGAAAAACATATTTATAAATAGATCTATATTTTAAACTCGGAATTATAACATCTTTGGATTAGTATGACTCGGCATGAATGAAATTTATTGCTGAAATTTAGCAAGAATTTGCTTTATAGTTCTTCAGCTTTTAATCTTAGAAGTAATTATCTCATGTATCTGTTTATTTCTGAGGAATATTTTAAGTTATAATTATTTTATAAATTATATTTTCATGATTTATTCCCACTTACCCCTGTGTAGGTAACCAAGCATCAATTTTAGTTCAGATGGAACTCCTGAACTAGTTTTAATCGATTCTATAATTTGTTTCTTGTGCTTTACCTTTTGCCCCTTCTAATGTTAAATCAATAAACATATGCTAAAAAGTTTTTAAAAACAAGTTAATTTTATGTTAATTTATGTTTTAATGATATAGTTTTATTTTGACCCACCTATATCATGGCGCTGCATACAAGATAATCAGTTCGCCATCTTGGGGCGTCCGTCATATTGGATTTTGAATGACGTAAACTACGGATGCATTGTCATCAAAACCAAATAAGTTTTAATATATATTGTAAAATCTGTTAAATAAAGCGACCTAACAGTTCTTTACCGTAAAATCAGTTTTCAAGAATAAACCATGAATGATATATACTTCACACTGCATTTTTAAAGTTATGACCGAGAAAATGCTGTACATTGATCATCAATATCTATACAATTTAATATACGACTTCAGCAGGAATTGTTACGTGTAAATTGACTTCCACATTGCATGCAAATAGAGACGAGACTGGGTCCAAACATTATAGAAATCGGAATCTATTACAATTCAGTGCACATTGTGTCTATTGGTATTAAAGTTTCAGAAATATTTTTTCGTCAATTTCAAAACAATAAATAATACTAAATATAGGAATAAGTAGGACATTACTAAATATACGTAGATATAGCTGAAGTCTTTCAGTAGTGGTATTTTTGTCTTTTTTATCAATATTTAAGTACAAAATACGATTAATCATTTTAACAAGTCAGTACATGTTTTTTTATATATAAATAGCATTATCGCGAAAAAACGTTTTTATGACATTTTAATGACCCTATGCTAAGAAAGAGGAATACATCAATTAAAATTTATCGGCGCCAAACAAGAAAAATCCTCTTTAAAATTTTTCTTTCTCGCCTTTGTTAAAGGGAGCGAAGGTCTACTTAATGTGGACCCCCTTTTATATACCCATGATTCCAATATATTCAAAACCTAACCGTCACAAACTACCACAATTCAACCTAGTTACCGCAAGTCGCGCTGTGTGCAAATTTTCAATTGACTACCAAATAAACCATTTGAACTGATAGCGTGTTAGGTAAACGATTCAGACGCCTACGTATCATGCACTTACCACGAATGCATTACCGAACCAACTCTTAAATTATCTCTTTTATTTGTATAGCCTGCATATGCCTAGAGCCTATAAACCTATATTCTCGCCTTCGCGAATAAGACGTAGTGCAATCTGATCAGTATCGGCGATGGGAGCGTTTTTAGACGATCTTGAACATACCACTATTTATGTTCGAAACCTTGATGGTATTAAAACATCGGAACATCCAGATTTCCTAAGTTATTTAATTGCGAAATTAATTGTTAAAACTTTTTAATTTAATTAATTCATCTCAAGCTAAACTGCTACTGTGAAGTTAGCTTTTTAGAAAATAGATGTAAATCCTAGTCTCGATAATTTCAATCACAATGACAAAAGTGGTCATTCAAAATAGTGCTAATAATTATAAATAAATAAAAGTACTAACCATGACCAAGGGAGCTTTTATAAATAAATACAGCACTATTTTTGTGAAACAGACAGCGAAGAAAGCGATGGAGAAGGTGGATTGGGGAACTTGAACCGTCTGATCGTGAGGCCGCCGGGGCACAGTGGGAAGGCGAAGCGCGGTCACCTCTGCTTCGACGCGGCCTTCGAGTGTGGCAACCTGGGCCGCGCGGACCACATTACTGAGCTGGAGTACGACCTCTACATACGCCCTGATACGTGCCGGCCGCGGTCTCGGTTCTGGTTCAACTTTACCGTGGAAAATGTCAAACAGGACCAAGTAAGCAGTTATTGAGTAGTCTTCGCCAAAGTTCGAAATAAGAATTTGTTATTGATATAATATATAGAAAACCTAAGGGGAAAGATGTTCTTAATTATCTTATATCGTATTTTTTATCACTTCATAAAAATTGAAACACAACCTACATTTGTGTCTTAAATTTGAATGTCGTGGTAGATTTATTGAATGGAGCGAATCTGCCTTCTATGACATATTCGTAGAATTCAAGTGCTTAATATTAACAAAATGTAAACGACTCGCCTATGGTTCAGCTTTATACTGAACGCAGTCGGTCAATTGTGCTGAATGTATGCGGAATTCGTGTGTGCAAATGACAAGAATATGACTTCAATCAGCTTGAGGCTACCGATAACCTATTTACTTTATTAAAAAAAATATATGAACATGAAAAAGATAGAAAAATATATTCTAAAAATATTTTTATTAATTGTATGAGACGAAAATGCATTACGAAAGCAGTTGTCAACGATACAACTAAATGGCACTTAACCGTTTTCTGAATCACGCTTCTGATTTTACCTTCGTAGCTTGTAAATAGTACAAGTTTGGTTTATGCGAAATAAGATATAAGAACATAGGATGCAGTTATTTTTGAAATATATTATATTATTAGCAGAGTAAAAATAAGACTAGTAGGTTAGCTAAGGCCGCTCCGTGAGTTAATTGCCTACTCTTGCAGTGATGCATAGGCACTTTTATTTTTAGTTAAATATTATTTGCGTAGTATGACAGCACTAGGTTTTTAATAACTTAATATAATAAAATGTTGTACCAATTTATAGATGCTATTATTCATAATCCGGCTAAGTTCTTTGATTAAATAGGTCTCATAGCTTTTAAAACATGTCTTTCTATGATTTACTCGAAGTGTGTCCTATTTCAAAAAGTTTTAGCCGTTTTTTTTATTTGACAAATGTGATTTCAATTTCCTTTTGCGCGGAGTATCAGCGATGTGGAAGTTTGTATTATGTTTTGTTGCGGTAGTTTTGCTGTAGTAGTGATAATTCAGGGGTTATCAGGATTGAGGAATTGAAGGTCAAATTTTTTATCATTTGTCTCTGCTTAACAATGTTATTATGTTTCCGTAAGCACCAAATGGATAAATCTTGTGGCTTTGGCTTGCAGTACCCTGCAGCATGAGGGTTGAAAAGTTGAAACTCAAAACTTACATTTTATATCTTTACTTGGTAACCTTATTATATATCCGAAAGCACCAAATAGCCAGCTTCTATGGCTTAGGCTTTAAGATTTGAAGGTCAAATTTTTCATGGTATATCTTTGCTGAGCAATCATACCCGTAAGCAAAAAATGGCTACCTTCTACGCTTTAGGCTAGCAGTAACCCTGCATCATCAGGATAGAAGAGTAGAAGTCTTACAAAAGTAATGTCAATTTCAAGTTTCATGAGAATCGAATCGGTACAAGCTGAGTTATCCGAAATTAACTGAAAAAACACGGGGAGTGATGGTGGTTTCCACCTCACAACTTGAAGAGTTGACTATCCGATCACACAATGTTCAAAAAAGAAAGTTCCAAATGAAATTTTCCATCAATAAAAAAAAATGAAATCACTTTAAAAATACCGGAATTAGGTATTCAAGATTATAAGAAATTGTCTTTTTTCCAATTTTCCGGAAAAACTGCAGATTTTTTTTCAATTTCTATAAAATGGGACCAATTTTGAAAC
>MOOZ01000341.1:96751-117743 GCA_002930495.1 Cecropterus lyciades
ACGCTACACTTTGACATTTAATTAAGTATTGAAATATATATAATTGCTCAGTCCCAGGCTGTTTTGTCTTCTATGTAATCTGAAATTTTATAATATGCTTTGTTGCACAGTTTTTTCTTAATCACTGCTTTATACTTGTTGAATGACAAATTTCTGATCTCAGATGGAAGTTTATTGTAAAAGCGTATACATTGACCCATAAAAGAATTATTATTTTGGTGAAGACGAGTAACATGTGAAGAGAGATTGTGCTTGTTCCTTGTATTTATATCATGTGTATCACACCGTTTATTAAATTTATTAATATTTTTCGTAACATAAATTAAATTCTCATATATAAATTGGGATACAACAGTTCAAATATTTATTTCTTTGAACATTTCTTTAAGTGAGGTTTTTGGACCTAGATTATAAATGGCTCGTACAGCCCTCTTCTGCAATACAAAGAGAGTATTGAGGTCTGAAGAGCGATTTGATAGTGAAATAGATAAGCGACTCCAATCATAACATATGTTCTTTAAATAGACTAATGCATCATTTTTAGCGTTCCGTCCCAAAGGATAAAAACGGGACCCTATTATTAAGACACCGCTGTTCGTCTGTCTGTCACCATACAAGAAGTGTTTTTTCTTGCTAGATAGTAATAACGGCAACAGGTAGACGCTTGAAATATTTACATAATATTTAGTTATATATTCACTTTTAAAATAAATAATTAAATTTAAAAATTGTTAAGGGGAACTCCCATGCAACAAAAATATCTTTTTTTAAATAAATAATATGTGTTCTTTTTTAATAAATGTATGAAATTTTAATTGAATATGATTTACGCTGTTAATGAGGTGAGTCACGCCTAAATAGAATCTGATAGTGGCAGACAATTAATGCAACATAGGGTTTGAGAAATGTTGGGGACTCCTTCTATAAATAGCCTAAAGAATCTTAAAATAGATCTCAGTCAGGGATTTACGGGTAATATTTAAAGAAGTACTAAATATCGCGTAACGTGATTTAGTATTTTTTTTTTTGTAATTCGAAATAAATTAATATAAGACTTTCGTTATTCATTTTAAAATTAAATATTTACTGTAAAATTTAAGAAAAAATAAGGAATAGACATCAGTTTAGCTATTTTTATTTAAATTCGTTTATACAATTTTCTAGAAACAATACTTTCAATTTTAGCGAGAAATCAACAAAAAATTATGAGAATCAAATTGTGGGAAAAAGCTGTTAAATTGTAACTGTGAACAAATTACCTATTCAATAAAAAATTGACAAACGCGAATCGCGTTTTTTTATATTTTGAAGTTACATTCTGAATAATAAAAACACGGTTTTAAATATATTATCTTCGCGGTGAGTTGGCATCTCGGGTGAACGAACTGAACTAGGCATTTAGCGATTTTCTCCTTGAATGCTGATCAATGTTAATAAATATGGTTCATTTAGCGACATTATTGTCTTTAGCACATTGGGTTTAAGGTGCGTAACCTAAGTGACCAAATTACATTAATTATGTCGTCCTACTAACTGTATTAACAATTCTTCGTTTTGGTTAGGCAAATGCGATAAGTTTATAAAGCCAACATTAATGATCTCGACCGCACGGTTTAAATGAGTGGCATAAAGATCCTGTCATTTCGTCTACATAGTAGTAATTCATGCCAGGTGAACATAAGTTAGTTCAAAGTTTTATATTGCATACATTTGCGTGTAGTCTGTTCAGGTCGATTCTACAGTGATAGAATCTGCATGTTAGGAAAATAACATTTAACTTTAATTGGGAACCTACTGCGTAGTGTAATTATGGAGCACATAAGGCTTAATAAAATATAATTTGATACGACAAAGCCTCTGCAACAAACTTCGAATGAACACTGTCTTCAGGTGTGAGCACTTGATGGCGAGCGGATTTTTGGATACATAAATATTTATGCCATTTATGAAACGTAGTATTTGTTCAATGCTAATAAAGTAGCGATCATGTGATGTGATCACTTCCGTAAACCTTAAGTCGACCACAGATGCATTGCTACTCTTGAAAACTAAGATAACAACCTCAAACATAGATCAGCACACCCTTCCATCGAACAACCGCTTCATTATAGAAAAGTGTAAGAAGGCAGTATTTATTCTATCCCTTTACTATTTTTCATTTTCAAAATGGCAAATTTTACATCACATAAGGGTCTAAAATATATTATTTTTATTGTATTTCTAATTTAAGTACATTATTAAGATAAATAATCGCGCATTGCAGTCTAGTGCTCACATATTTGTTATCAACCTTGGGAGCTCAGGTACACTTCCTGTTCTGTTTGGAGTCAATTACAACAGTAAATGGCCTACTAAATACATAACATCAAATGAGCCACATGTGTGTTTACATGCAAAAACAGCATAATTTTGCAAGCAATTAAAATGAATTGTATAAAAATGATATTGGATCCATCATTCAATGTCATTCATTCATCAGCACTTTTCACTTTTACAGTAAATAAAATGCATAACTCGGTAAGGATATTCTTAGTTTGCCATTTTTTGGCAAACTTTCAATAAGACAACCAAAATGCAGTGACCTACTAAAAAGTTGCTCTGATTTCTACAAATAGGTAGTAACGACACAAAAAGTACATTACTCCAATAAAAACTTAGTAAATAAAACATAGGCACTTCAGATTACAACTCAATAAAACCCGGTAACTACTTATGGCTACTTCAAATCGCAAAGACAAGAAGTTATTGTTAAGTTTACCTATATGGGTTACAAAAGTCTTTAAAAATAATAAGTCATACATACTTATACTGCTTATAATTATACATATATATATATATTTTTATCCAAACCCGTACTTGCAATGTGAGTTAATACCTAAAGTAGTATATAGTATTCAAAAAGAATAAAAAGGCAACACTTACTCAGCTTCCTTATATTTCCTTGAGAAGGCTGTGATTCCTATACCGAAGGGCATCCGACACGTGCCCAGAACATTGACTACACGGAAGTTCTGGAACCGGACTTGGAAGCCTAATTTTTCTAGAGCGCGCGCGTACCGCCGCGCCGCCACCTTCGCCTGGTCCTCGCTGGTGGCGCCCGTGCACGTCACGCGCCCCGACGACCAGATCGACGCCGTGGTGTACGGACGCCGGAGCTTCATGGTCACCATACCATTCTCGCGGCGATACTCAACGTTAACACCATTCAAAGCTATTTGTCTCAAGTTCAGGTGGCACTTAACACTAAAACTGCACACGACATTGTTTATCATGATGTCTATTTCGGGCGTGTCTTCCTCCTCTTCTGCGGGGGGCTGTGTGACCATCGCCTCGCCGGCGTCGTTTTGTGTGGGCGCCGGGACCGGCTTGGTGGACTCACAATACTCATGGTCGGGCACCATGTGGCTAGGAACACTGTGAGCGATACCGTTCTCCTGGATGAGTGTTGCCATGTCAGCCACGGCTATCTGAAAAATTCAACACAGTTCATTTTATTGTGTGAACATTAAAAAAATAACAAGTTATCTTAGACTTAATGGCATTCTTAAATTTCTTGCATTGTTTTTTTTTAATTACAGTTTTCCGTCTTAATAAAGTATAGCCTACTTAAGATTTAAGCTACTGAGTAGATATTGCCAGTAAGTTAATCAATCGGTCAGTTCATTTACTATAATTGTAATTGTTCAATTTAAATTATTGAGTTTTAAAATTCCTTTCTGTACCAATTGTCAGTAGTAGTATGATAAAATTATAACACTTAAAAAAACAACAAAACATTCTCCTATATATGTCAGTAAAACTTTATTTTCGAGAAGCTCAGTTCCTTCAAAGCTTATCTAATTCATTTATATGAATAAAAATAAATCAACTACTACACTTACGGAATAAAATGAATCACTGAATGAATCAAACTGATTAACAATGTACTAGCAAAACTAAAGTGGTTATCGGCAACTTCCAGCAACAAACCATAAAAAGGAACTTTATTGAAAATTAATGATTGCACAACAATGGCCAATGCCAAACTCACACATAACAGCTTGCAAGCATGTTCAACAAAACTTATGCTGTTATGCAATACTACACACTTTATTCTTCTACACTTTTATTTTCTCTCGAATACATTACTCTGAATTTGCCTGTTTGATTCAATGTGATTGTAAGTATGTTTTATATTTTACTTCTACAAACACTGTGTTACTTTCTCATCTGATGTAAGTAATTAAATAATAGAATGAGTTCTATATCGTTGACACAAAAATTGCAAAAACAGTGCAATGCCTTTTTATATCAGTGCTGTTTGATTGTATTTTCATTGTTATAAAATTTGAAACCTACTTAATTCATTTTATCAGCCATATTTACATCAAGACATACTATGTTGGAGGTACTATTTATTTATTCTCATAATAGTTATCATTCTTATAATTTATCAAGTTGATACTGATTTCAAGTTATTAGGTACAATCATGGTTACGATTTTAATTTTTTTTTTAATTAATTGAGTTTTTGTTTTATTTGGACAACAACAACAACAACAATTTAAAAGGAAACCTCAACTAGTAAGCTAGTGCATTAGGCATGTGACAATTTGTAAGTTTAATGTAGAAGAAGCCTTACCTTTTATTACTTTATATTATGAAGAAAGGAATCAGCGTGACTAAACCAGTTTATTAAGTATTTATTCTATTATATATATGCCAATCAATTATTTTTGTAATAATTGAAACTTCCAAGTTAAAGTAATGTGGCTCAATCTTAAGTCTACTATAAAAGTAGAAAACAGCAGTTAATCTCGAGACATTGATTGAGTTGTCAATGAAATGGTAGATCAGAAGTGATAAGATAAAGCAAATGTTTCACCACACTGGAAATTCTTCAACTGAAGATCACTATCTATTGTTCTTAACATATGATTCAATTTCATTTTAATTACCAAAAACTATAAAATGTAGGTCAATGATCTCCATATAGAGTCAATTTTTGCGAAGAATCAATGGAGGGGCAACAATTTGGGGCACTTCCCACGGAGCAGCGCAGCGCGACAACATGACACTCGCACAGCTGACTGCCGGACGGGCCCCCGCCCCGCCCCGCGGCCCGCGCCGCGATCCCCTGCGCTCTCTTGTACAGATCACCAGGTAATAAGGTAATAACAAAAGCTGTACTTGCATTTAAAATCACCACCGATCTAAATATATCTTTTCCACAACTTTACGATCCTTTATCTTGGCAACGAACGAATCAAAAATGATAATAATTCCTCGAATTGAACTTTTACGAACAATAAACACCTTTTTGACCTTTGTGAAGTGATTAGAATCAAAATAGGCAGTGGTAGTAGGCAGTTATTGACCCCATAATAACGACCTAAACCACACGTGATTCAGGAGCACAAAGACAACGTTATACATTTAGGCCAAATGTATCCTGAAATCCTTAGATTTTTATTCACAAGTTTTATCTTAATAATATTGAGAGTAAAATATTTTATGTGTGAAAATATACTCGATCAAAATAACACGAGATAACTATAAAAATGGGACAAGGCACTCAAAACCGAATGATAAAACGTTGGAAGCTGTCATTTTAAAAAATAGAATAGGTTACAGATGTATTTCTTATAAAATAAAATACATATTGAAACAACAGTTTACCTGAAATAATGTGCTATATTTGTCACAATTATTTTTACACCACCAATGAAGTAATGATTTTCATTGCAATTTGGTCCAAAAAATAAACGAATGGTTTAGAATTTTATAACGCACAGTTACATCTAATAATTTGCACACACAAAAAATTACATAAATGATAAAAGAAAACCAGCCAATATCGCAATTCGTTAATGCAAAAATTAAAAGCTAATGCACATCCTGCCTAGCACCGCCATGTTCTAATTGACCGAATGATCAAAAAGTAAAATTCATTCGGAAACTAGAAATGAATATGAATGAACAGAGAGAGTGAAATAAAATAATCGGAGCACTACACACAATCGACAAGTCAGAAGTGTCTCAAATTGAAAATAGTTTTAATAATCCAATAATGTGTTGTTATCAATAATTTAATACACTATGTTTGAAATCATGAAATTTTTATGACAAATTGATAATATTTGATTTTTTTAAAATAAAAAAATAGGTAAAAAATAACTTTGCCCCTTCGAGGATGTCCGCATTTGAACAATTTCATAAACAGTTTGACTTTTTGGCAATCAAATTGTATCGTGTGCATGCAACTTGGGTCTAATTCAATACTGTAGTAATTCAAATAATAAATTGAATTGTTGAACCTGTTACATCGGATGGTATCATTAGTACGAACACTACATCATTAAGACTAATCCTATACAATCTATACATATTAACATTCAACGTTTTAAATAGATAATTGTTAACGTGTGTGTAAAATAATTACACAGTACAATTTTCGTTTCAAACTTTGTTTTATATAATGTAAAGCATATATTTAATAATAATTAGGCTTAATATGAATAACAATAATTTACTTATTATGTAAAGTATATCTCGATATTAATTAACTAATATTAAAAACTCGGAATGAAATGAAAGATGTTGTTTTATTAGATGTTGATTATTGAAACAAATTAAAAAAAAAAGATTGGCAACATTTTAATTGCGTTATCCAATGTCAGCGATACTGATTATCATTGCCGTATCCAGATAGAAAAGTCACTAAAAAGTCGAAAATTGCTGAGAAAAGGCACAAATAATTTGTGAAGTTAAGAATGTGGAACATTTATACTTTCACAAAGTTCACAGGCAGATATAAATGAGGAGGGAGTTAACCCGTCCCCATTCCCTGTCTATGCACAATATTTTATGTATATTTGAATATATTTATAGATAGTTTTGTGCTGAATTCCTAATTAAACTTTTTAAAGTAAGATTAAGTAACATTATTATTTATATGTTTAATAGGGCAACCATTTTAATTGTATGATTTCATTGTGACTTAAAGCTTTATTATATAAATATTAAACGCGATACCATCTGAAGATACAATCTAGTCTATGAAATCGAAGGAGACTATGGATCAGTTTGTGTCTGAGTGAATTATGTGCCTTGTTTTATCGTTCACAAATAATCTTATTATCAAATAGATAGTCTGCGACACAAATGCTTTTATTTTTTAGCTATGTATCAAGTGACGACATAACTTGCAACAAGTTGGCAACACTGTAGTCGCCATTGCAAAGTCTGTAATTTGTTGCTAACTTCACAATATTGTTTGATCATCGTTCATCAATCAAGCGGTTTTTAATATTTCGTAATTTTAGATTATTGTTTCAAAGTTGTGCCAATAATTTATCAATTTTAGTGCTAATAAACAATTTAGAGCTATTGGATGGCGACGCCTATTGTCAATCACTCGGTTATGTTTGCAAACGTGCATATGCTTTGTTGTGAGAACCACCTTTATCTGCTGTCATTTTGAGCTAAAGCGAGTCAATTTCTCTATAATGAAACATAAGTTACCCGTTAACTGGTAGAATATTCACCGAAGGCGACAAGAAGCGACAAAAGATTGTTCGTTCGTTGATGTGTCGGGATGAGAGTGGGGTTTTCATCGGGAGTACCGATCAGGAGAATGTGCGGTGGCGTTTAGTGGCAGAGGACGTAAGAAACAGGGTTCAGCATGGAGAATGTGAAGGACGAGGAGCGAGTGCGGCGGCTGCGCGCGCTGGAGGAGCGGCTTTGCGACCCTCGCTCCACCGGCAACGTGGACTGCCTGCTCGACACCGTCACGGCCCTCGTCTCCGACTGCGACCACCCAGCCATCCGACGGATGAAAAATGTCGAGGCCTACACCGGCCGATGTGAGTACATTGTTCTTGATAATGCACTGTTAACATGAATAGATTATTTAAAGGCAAATATTAAATCAGCTGCTCCTTATCAGTTTCGTGATAATTTAAAATAACAAATATCACAAGATTCCACAGTGTGATTCAATGGCACATAAACAAAACATGTTGCATAGTTTTGTTGTTTATGCATATTGGTATGTTAAAGATAGTGTACATGTGTTAAATGTTTTAAAGTAATTATTTTTTTGTTTTACAAAAGCATACATTTACTTTCATCTGAAAATGATTGAATACATTTTTCAATTGAATTGCATTATGACAATATACATTTTTGTCAGTTAACTAATGTTCATACATTTAATATTAATATAATGTTTGTACATATAATATTAGATGAAAGTTACAATAATAGTAATCAAATTGTTTTTGTTTGTTTTCAACAAATATTTCAAACGTGAAACCATTCCAGTACCATTTTGTATTATTGATTACAGAACTGATAACTTGAGCTTGTAAAGCAGATAAATAAAATAAACATGACTTGTGTCAATCTAGAATATAGGTATATATGTTAGTAATGCCTACAGGTTATAGGAATAGATGAATTTATATTTGTAACATTCTATTCTTGCTATATGCAGCTTCACTATATTGTTAAGTTAAAATACTGCTAATAGATATAATATTTTTAAGCAGGTCACAAAAACATTTTTGTAGTATGTATTCCTTTCAATAATCTATTTTGGTTATTACTTAACATACATACTATTTCTATATATCTATGTATATGCAGCATATAATACTTTAATTGATAATGGATATAATCACAATACTTTGAATATTAAATTATAAGTTCTTATGACTCTAGGTTAGACACCGACACATCGCAACATCTCATGGAAGTGTCACTGCTTTATTCTAATGCAAGATGCATAATCTAGATCAAATGACAATACTGCTTAGGTTCTCTATTATAAGAAAGACATAGGTTTGGTAGAACAATAACTATCAATGAACAAGAATTCTACCACCATTAAAAATTATCCATATGTCAAAAAGTAATAGTTACCTAGTAGTTCTCATTATTTAGAATCCTCAAATGATACAATTGACTTGCCTTCATAATATTTTGTAAATGATCATGATTTTTACTTCAATATTTCCTCTTTTAGACGAAGATTTTGCATCTGAAATAGTTAATCTACGCATGAAGGCAGCAGATTTTGACTTGATCAAAGTGATTGGCCGAGGAGCATTTGGTGAAGTACAACTAGTCAGATATAAATCTACTCGTCAGGTGTATGCCATGAAACTCCTAAGTAAAGTAGAGATGATCAAGAGGTCAGATTCCACATTTTTTTGGGAAGAGCGACATATAATGGCCCATGCTAATTCGGAATGGATTTTAAAACTACACTTTGCATTTCAAGATCATAAATACCTTTACATGGTAATGGATTATATGCCAGGTGGTGACCTCGTAAGTCTCATGTCAAATTATGACATACCCGAGAAGTGGGCTAAATTTTATACCATGGAAATAGTATTAGCTTTGGATGTAATTCATGGAATGGGCTTTGTTCATAGGGATGTGAAGCCTGATAACATGTTGATTGACAAGTATGGTCACCTGAAATTAGCAGACTTTGGCACATGCATGAGAATGGGACCTGATGGGTTAGTACGAGCCAGTAATGCTGTAGGAACACCTGATTACATATCACCAGAGGTTTTACAATCTCAAAATGGTGAAGGTGCATATGGGCGTGAATGTGATTGGTGGGCTGTGGGTATATTTTTATATGAAATGTTAATAGGAGATCCTCCTTTTTATGCTGATAGTTTAGTAGGTACTTATGGCAAAATCATGGATCACAGAAACTCTTTACAATTTCCTGATGATGTTGAAATTTCCAAGGAAGCCAAAACCTTAATAAGAGGCCTGTTAACTGACAGAACAAAAAGACTTGGAAAGAACAGTGTTGATGAGATTAAACAACACCCATTTTTTATTAATGATCAATGGAGTTTTGAGAATTTACGGGACTCTGTACCTCCTGTAGTCCCGGAGTTATCCAGTGACGATGATACTAGGAATTTTGATGACATTGAGAAGTCAGATGCTTTAGATGAATCTTTCCCAGTTCCAAAAGCTTTTGTCGGCAACCACTTACCATTTGTGGGTTTTACATATAATGGTGACTATCAACTGTGTGGAGGTAAAATAAAACCAGCTGATGTAGTTGATACTATCTCAAATAATCATTTAAATAATGTTGGATCTGAAGCCATATTGCAGTTAGAAAAATTATTGGAAAGAGAAAGAGATGGAAGACGCAAGCTGGAAGATAGGCAGGTAGTGTTGTGTGCTCAACTTGAAGAATTATCGCAACGAGAGTCTAGAAGTAAGAAAATAATTGCAGATAGTGATAAAGAACTAGCTCTATTAAAACACGATCTTAAAGAGTTACAGCGCAAAGCAGAAATAGAAGCTGATTCGAGGAGAAAAGCGGAATTGAATTATAGTGACGTGAAGCGTCGCCTGGACGAGGAACAAAGTAAAAGGGCTAAGGAAATCAGCAACTTACAAACTTATAATGATAAAATAAATGCTCTGGAAAAACAATTAACGGAAATGCGTGAAAAGCTAAAATTAGAGTGTGAGGCGGCAGCTAAATCTCGAAAACAAGCTGCAGAGCTGAGTGCAGCGCAGGCGGCTGCTGCGGCAGTGAATGATGGGACTGTGGCCAGCTTGCGAGCCCAGTGTGATGCACTTGAACGCGAATGTGGCACCCTATCAGAAGAACTCGGTAACACCAAGGCAGCTAAGCAACGTTCAGAGGCCGCGGCCGCTGAGGCTACCAGTAGATTGAATGCTGCTCACGCCGAGTTGGATCGGTCATCGAACAGATTAGGGCAAGTCGTGGCTGACAACAGACAGCTATCGGAACGCATGTCGACTTTAGAGAAAGAGTGCGCCTCGCTAGCCCACGACCTGCGAACTGCGCAACATCTCTACCAACAAGAGCTTCGCGCGCATCAAGAGACTCAACGATCTCAGCTGCTATCCAAACAAGAAGCGAATCTAGAGCTAGTCAAGGGTAAGTTATACGCATATTAGAAAATACCCTTATTTATAACCCCTATAAGTAGATATCAGCTACGATCCCCTACAAATAATTATAAGCTACATCTATAAGTATGAAACAGACTCAAAAAAATTTATATATATATGGAAACTTCATATTTTGCATGCCTCAGGAACATTGGAAAAAATATTGAAAGGTATTGTCCAGTTCGCTATGTTTGTAGTATAAAATAATTTGATCTTGAGTAGGCATACATGTAATTTTGATTCCTACTTGAAGCACTGCCATAGATTTTCCTGTATGTTATTCCAATTAACTTTGTGCATGTAAAATGGAACTGCATTTATAAAATACAACTTTAATTTGTAAAGAATTTTCTATATTCAAATTTAATTTACAAAAAAAAAACAAGTCTGAGAAGTTTTATCTCTTTTGAGATGATCCTTTTAATTGCTGTAAGTGAAAATTATTTTTCATGTAAAAAGCTTGTTTTCTGGTTTGAAATCAATTGTCATTCATAAACATGCTGCTTGGTGAAGTGACTTTATTATAACCTGAAGCCAGTATGGACTGATGAAGTTGACTGGTGGATGTCGCATGAGTACAATGCATGATGCATAACGTGTGTGCTCAGAGAAGTATTAAGTATAGAATGAGTTCACTCGGGTATGAACAGTAGGAATAAGTCAGAACATCATGTTTCGGTATAGGACAACATGTCATAATTAAAATTTAAGTTAAATTATGAATTTGTCTGGGTGTGGAGTTACCTAATTTCGATTTAAATTAATAAATATGGTAATTCTGGTTAAAGGTGCTATATAAATCCAGTAGTATACAACATTTTTAAACTAAATTAAATGATAATTAAACTAAAGCTAAGGTAACTATAAACAAATATAGCACATCGGTTGTATCAAGATGTTAACATCATGGACTCACTCTATGCTTATTATTACTCTAAGGGTGTGTGCTTACGATCATGTTGAACCCTGCTATTACCTAACATGCATTGACTATTTCGTCAGCCCTTCAAGGCAAGTTGAACGAGGAGAAGACGGCACGACAGCGCGCCGAGTCTGCTTCCCAGGAGAAGGACCGCCAGATGTCCATGCTCAGCGTCGACTACCGGCAGATGCAGCAGCGACTCCAGAAGTTGGAAGGCGAACACCGGCAGGAGAGCGAAAAGGTGAGGTTTGGAATGAAGTGGAGGGCCCTTTATTATTCAGGATAATAATTATTATTATAACGAAATCATTTGTATATCATTATAAATTGGGTCAGCAGTTTTAAAAATGATGACTTGAATAAGAATCATTTTGTTTTTAATCATTTCATTTTCATTTATAATCATACATGTCACTGAAGTCATGCATAGAAGCATGGCAATATAATTATAGATTTGCTATAATTTTATGACGAGGTCGTCATAAATCAAACTTCAACTCGCTTAATCTGCCTAGTATTGGGATAATAATGAGTTGACGTCGACGAATACGACGACGATGCGTACTCTTATTATATTTTATAGAAAGGTTTCAAAGTTGAGACTAAACCCATCTCAGCTTTGAATCCTTCTGTAATAAAGTATCAATAAAAATACACGGGCGAAAATTCATTAATTCATTTTGTCAATAAGACGTGCGCATTCCCCAGGTGGTAGGCCTCCAAGCGTCGCTGGAACAAGAGCGCGCCGCGCGGCTCGCGGCCGGCAGCGAGACCGCCGCGGCGGAGGCGGCGGCGAGAGCGGCGGCCGCCGAGCGCGACGCTCGCGCTCGTGACTTGCACGCGGTGCGCTCGGCGCTGCACGACGCCTCCGAGAAGCTGGCGGCGGCGAGCGCGGAACGGGACATGCACTACGCTAGGGTGAGTATTGAACGTGTTTATTTTTCAAGACTTAATTTCGTTCAAGAAGCTTAGTTTCTTACACAAGTTAAGATATCCCTTTTTCGTATACAAGCAAGTTAACATGACTTTTAATGTAGGTTATCCAAAAAGTATATTGAAGTCACTGTTTCTGTGCATCGTATATAAGATTAGAGTGATAAAAGAAATTTATTTAGACGTTTTTTTTATTTTTGGTCTGTGAACCATAATTGTAAGCCATAACTACTGAATTTAGTTTAAAGTATTTAAAATCCATCTACTCTATCAAAATTTATTACATATTAAAGATATGTTACATTCTTTTAATATCTGGTGAAATGGCGGTCCATAGCTAGTACGAATAGTAAATATGTTTAGATATTTTTCGTAGTTAACTTTTGTATTTATTTTAGTAATGTTTAAATTGATTCATATACGATATATAATGATTAATTTACAAAATTTGCTTAAAAGTTACTAATGGTTGCTATTTCAGTTTTTTCGGGGCTATACATGTTTATTTTTACCTATAAATTACATGCAGTTAAGGCGGTTCATATAATTGCATTCGTTGTTGAGCAAAGTTAATAGTTACTAAGACCAGGAATATAAGAGTAGTAATTAATATATATTAGAAGAGTATAAGATATATATAGTAGTTATAATCTCTTACATTTTAGTATTATACCATGGGACACTGTTACATATTATAAGCACAAAATATTTTTTCTCTGCACATGTGACATTAGAATTTGATATACTAATAGAAATAAAAGTACTGAAGCGTAAATTCATAAGATATGCCATAGAAAAAATGTTTGATTTTATTTCTTTAGTAAACAAACTGAAAGAATAAGATTGTTCCTATTGCAATCTCACTGCCGGCTACCGGTTACAAGATAATGAATATATAGATGTCATAAAAATGTCCAATGCTAGTCATCTAAGCTTAATAAATTATCACCTTGATAAAATATTTAAATAATTTAAAAATTATAAGCGCTTGACCTATCTAGTTTTAAACAGATAATATCTAAAGAAAACTGTCTAAAGATTTCGTATGGAAACTGGTTTATTTATGCACTAGTATTAGCGCCTGCCTTCATCCCAGTGATGGTTTCATTTCTGAGTATGCATTTGATTCATCCTTGATAAAGATAGTGTTTAATAAAATCAATCCATATGAGTCCTTATTAATTTATCGAATCTAATATAGAATTTATACAACAATATGTTTATCCCTTTCTAAAATTATTTCCTAAAGACAGACAAATAAACCAATTGAGAAGTATCTTAGCGAACAGTTTTGAAAATCTACATAAATAATTCCGTCAAAGGGTACGGTAGACTTGATTGAAACCTTACCTAAATAATAAAATATAAAAAAAAATATTGATTTCGAGTCGACAACATATATCTGCAAAATTCAGATTGTTGAGTATTTCGTTAAATTCTAATGGTGCAAATAGTCGCCATATTGGCCACTTGGATGCCATCTTGAATTCCCTAAAGCCAATTCACGTAATACTAGGATAAATATGCCATCTAGCGGCGTTATTTACCTTACATAGCTATGACATTTTATATTAGATGTCGTTACAAAATTTTACATCGCATTTCTACATCACGCTACCGCGCTGTTGAGACTGCCGGGTGTTTAGGTTCGTATAAATATACTCGGAATTTGAATTTGGGTGTCGCTAGTACTGGGACCAGTATATTAAACTGTAAACTAGCTACTACAAGTGGTTGCGTCTAACGAACTGGCAGCTTTTACGAGTATCTGCCTCTAAGTCTAAGGTGTAATACCTTTTAGTTGATTATAACTACAAAAATATCTACCTACCTATAGTCACATTCCAACCGAGCGAAGCCGGGTTTTCATCTTATTCTTTAAAAATATGTGTAGACGTTTCAATCATTACATTGTGCCGATGTACAAACATATTAATAAAAATTGCTCTTAATGTTTTAGTATCCTACGAATAGGGTTAGAAAATTTCAAATTCGTTAATATATTTGAAAAAGTATACATATATGTAAAACTTTAGTAAAAGTTATACATTTCCAACAAAGAAGAGGTTACTTAAACTATATTCAGTGGCTTGGGACTTTCCTATTGAGCATTGTAGAAAAGCCTGTGCTAGGAGGCCGTTATGTATAAAAATAACTAACATACATTTAAATTATACTTGCGTATTAAGACATATGACATCACCGTTGCCGGCAGTTACTGTATTTTTATTATTTATTATGTATCTGGACGTAAAGAATAACGAGTCGCCTCGATCTACATGATCTAACTAAAGTGTCAAAGGTGGCGTCGCTATCCGGTTTTCGTTGCATTTCAAATTGAAATATTGCTCTAAGCGTTCTTTATTGTACGTGAAATATCGGTTACGTAACGGTAATCTTTCAGGCGATCCGAAGTAGGATGTATGTAGTAAAATAAAAGCGTCCTTTTTATAAAGCTATGTGCTCAAAATGACCTGGTTGAAAAAATGTACCTACTAAAGTAAGTAATGGTTTATTTACTTTACTTATGTGAAAAGTTTTCCGTTCCGCAAAATGCTTACGTGGGACATGTCATGACCCCGATGAAATAGGACGTCCCGCGAAAATCGTAGCGTCTGGCAACAATAGCGTGAATCACCACAATGAGCCTATGCGGCCATTTGACAAATTATCTGTTGAAGCTTTTTCAAATGGATTCAAGATATCCAAGTTGAAGTGTTGGTTATTAAACGACGCTTTTACTGTTCTGCGAATTAATCATAGTATCATCACGCCGAAATAGACTGTCCTTCGGCATTACGACACAGTGACTCATTGTCCATAGCAAACATTACGGCGCGCACATTCGCCTTATAAGATATATACCTGCGCGTGCACCGTCGCGTCGACAAATAAATAAACAAGAATTACGTATTCAGCGGTTTTTCTGCAACCGCTTATGTTATTCATATTGATGTAATTAGAAATATAATGGAATGGACATTCATTGTGTTTCATGGAATCGAGAGGTGTGGTCCGTTCTAGAATATATCACACCGAGTCTTACTTCACCCGCATGTTATATGATTGCGATACCACTATTATCACAATAATATTCGGTATTATCATAAAAATCTACAATTTCATTTCCCACTGCTTGGCAAATCCTCACAAGTCTCTGGAAGTCCAAACTCCACGCTGGGAAAGTGTTGGTCGGTAAAACTCACACATCGTAATCTTCCGATATTTTCCTTTACCGTTGTAATAAGCGCGCGTAAGTGCAAATTATCTTCACCCATGTGACTGAAGTGACAAGAAATTATCACTTGTTAAAATTAATGCTTTTTAAAAAATGAAACTGAAATTGCATGCAGTTCAGGTATGACTTGATACGCTAATCAAACCAAAACACATCAGAACTTTACAGAGTAACAACGCCGTAATAAGGCGAAAGTAGGCGCGATTGTGATTACATTCACGGACGTAACTATAACTTTGTTAAGGAGGTCCAACAGTAGTAGTGGGCAAAAAAAGATCAACTAGTCTCTGTTTTTTTTCTTACCCTACGCTAAGGAAGGCCCGCAATAAATTGATTTCGAAATTTGTTGACAAAAAAAAAAACAAAAACAAATGTCCCGTTTGAAGGATTTTTCCTTTCTCGCTTATGCTTAGGGTGATCCGGACTCCCCCTCTGTCCCCGCTCTATCTACAATAAGTCTGCACTAGCAGATTAGCGCGGTCTCTGAAGACCAAAGGCTACACCGCTGCCGAACGGCTGCTAACAACACCGGTGGGCAGTGTATCCACTGAGGGAATTGCCCGGGCAAGGCTGCCTCGAGGCCCGCAGACCTTACAGGCGACGCCACCGTCTCGGCAAAGGACGGCTTGCAAAGTCAAAGCATTATATATAGGATAAATTTAAAGTATTTTAAATTAAACACCAAATCATATCACCGTACTCTCTTACACCATTCAAAAACATAACCCTGAGGTAAGCTCAGAATTTTCCTTTTTCCAGTAGGTGTTGTAGAATAGTTGTAGACACTAAATCGGGCCTAAGTGTTACCTCCGCAACAATGTTGCGTACATTGTTGCTAAAAGGTACAAATACAATAACAATAAATTTGTGTCCGGACCTTGATTCAGGTTAAGTAATGACGACAATAATAAATAACCATTCATTTGTAACGGTTTATCTCTGTGAGTTATGCGTTCAGATCGACGTACGTTCTGCAAAGCTCTTACTCAAAAATAATTTAACGAATATACATGTTATCTTTCATACTTGAACGTGTTTTTAACTTGAAGCTCTTTGAGCAAAGTATTTCCTCTTGTTTGATTGGTTATCAGAGTAATTTTTTCTTTGTTTTTGAAAATGACTAATTGGTAACAGATTGCGTTAAACATCATAACTATATAAAAAAAATAATATAATAGTATATAACAAAATTATTTATTAATTTGAAAGTACACTGAGAATAATAAATATTTAAAATTACAATTACATATGCATAAGGTATATAAAAACACATATTTAATATAACACATAATAAATATATGTTTTTCTAACGAAACAATTTTTCAAATATATACAATGTCAAACATACATACAAAAATCTGCGTCCAAATAACTGTCCCTAGGATGATTTCCCAGAATGCTGGTAACATACCTCCTTGAATATCTAAGCCAATTCGCTGCCCAAGCTATATTACGGTTCCAGTTCTCTGGTCATTCGTTGATTCTATAAAACGATTGGACTCTAGCAACAGATGCTTGAAAAATAATATAGCATTGCGTTCCCATGGGATTATATGTTACATTATTAGTATATGTAGTTACAATGTAACATGATAACACAAATATGTCTTACATTTTGTATTCATGTTAATAAAATTTGTATTAAATAGCTCCTTCAATTTGAATTTTTTCTGTGATATATCTGTTTAAAACCTATTTCAGCGTATTTAGTTAGTAGTTCGTATTTTCATTGGTTCAGTATTAATTTTAAGTAAGTTGAGAAAATTACATCAAATTCAGAACAGTGATTTTATTTTGTTTTCACCAATATTAAATTCTGAGAAATCTTATTCATTCATTATTTAAAAACGTTAAAAGCACAGGTCACGTTCTGCTTACTTATATATGAGTCGATGGCTATAAATATACGTTTGTATTTAGAAGTTTTAGTTACGTATAATATAATAAATATATTTTTAAGAATTTAAAATTTTACTTGAAGTGACAAAATGTTTTCGGACGTGTAACATATGTCACTCACGGTAACGTACAATTTTTTTATTTGAAAGTCCCATCAAAGTCGGTTTAACCGTGTCAAGCTCCACTAAGATCGTAAACATAGGTATACGAGCTTAGAAAATGACAACTATTTTAAAATCACAAACAGCCACTTCACGTTTATTTACTTGTATAGATATCGTTGCAAGGCCACTGATAGCTTAGTGATAGTAACTCCGATTTCCCGCTGTTAGTACACAGGTTCGATCCAAGGACCTTTCTTCGCGGATTATAACTATTTCTTCGTAAGAAATTATTGTAGTCATAATCAATTCTAAGGAAAAGGAGAAAATCGTAAAAAAATATAGACAGCACAAAAAATCGTTTTTAAAGTTGACTAACCCTAATCTAATCTGAATCTAAATCTAAAAATCTGAGATCAATAATAATTTTGAGCCTCGTGTCAGAATATTTTTGCCAGGGTCACTTACGCTTTCTTTACTCTACTATAGAATAGTAGTTTATATAATAAAAGGTGGAAGCTATACATTAGTCAGAAACGTTACTGCGTTCCGTTGACTCGGGTGAGGTAATGCTATGGCGTGATGTGGTAGTGCGTACTCAATATGCAGCGTTCTCTTACCCTCCCCTATCGTACCCTACCCTAGGGTAAAAAAAAATCGCTGCATGCGTCTTCCGCTTGGCGCTGCAAGCGATAGCGTAAAGCGTTAAAAATAACTGTATGTGCCCGATCTTATAAAGCCTCAAGATTTTGCCGTAAAACGTAGCGAAATTTACCAAACCTCGCTCTACGCTGAGGCTTACAGTGCCAAGCGTATATTTTGTGCCTCACGATTTAGTGGTACCAAGGCAGCAGTGGCCGACATCTTCAGCCTTCCATTTTTTTTATTACTAGAATAGTCCATGGACGACAGTGGCCATTTAGCTGATCCGACAAATTCCATGCATTTATTGCTATGTTGGTATCATAATAAATAATAGCATCAATTAGGTTTCATAATCAACTTAACTGGTTCTTACTATTAATTTTTCATTATGATTGTCATGGTCACGTAGTGAATATAATTTCTCTCGCAATACTATCCACCGCACTTCCTAGAAAATAGGTACGAGATATGTTGTATGTGCAAACTTAACGTAATTGATAAATTTATTCCAAGAATCAATATGTGCTTGATAATTAATTCCCCGTCTGGTCTGTTACAATTTATTATATTCATATCTTTACTAATTCATTAACCTACTTAACAATGTATTTGTGCTTTGCCGTTTGACACTAGAGAGCAATCTCGCATTTTCTCGAGGAGATAAATCATATATTCAAAGTGCCTCGTCTTAATTTGAATGACATTCGTATTTTTCTATTTACATCATTTTACACTTCTTTTCCTCTCGATTTAAAAGTGGGTCAACCAAATTCTCAAATTATCCTCATGATGCGACGTATTAGATGACTTTGTCGCTATGAAACACAATAAATATTATAGCGGTTCCTACGTTCGAAACTTTTAACTAATTGGAGTAGGTAAACCGTCGGGTAAAAACGGTTCTTTTTTCACTTTTTTTCCTTCATTATCTGAGTTGTCCGTAAGAATATTTTTAATATAAAAAAACAAGTTTGTACATATTTACGTAATACACTTCACTAGTTCTTAACGAAACAAATATCGATGTTCAACCACTTGACACAAGAAACTCATATTTTCTCGAGAAGATAAATCTCCTTACCAATGCGTGTGGTCCCTATTAGAATGAAGAATATGATATAAATATAGTTTAGAAAATATATTGCAACGTTGGACTCGGTCGATTTATTTTGTTATTTGTTTACTGATTAAGGCCAGCGCAAGTAACGACAGCGGGTCTATAAAACACTTAGATTATTGCACAGTTTAATAAATTGAATGCGTTAGTGTCGTCTTATTTCCTGGTCATCTCCAACTAGTTATGATTTTATTGCATAGCTGAGTTTATTTACATACTTATTTATATTGGTATCAATTTACGGAATAACGTGCGAGAAGCAAGCTATTCAATTACAGATGTTCATTGTTTTAGTGCCGTCGTCTAATTGAGAAACGAGCGCCGAGCTAACGAGACACAAAAAAATATAACCGCTGATTGTATGCATTTATACTAGAATTGGATAGTTATTTGATTCACACTTTATGGTATAGTGAGTTTTTATCAAGAGTTTAATTTAATGGCAAAAACATACATTTTTGACTCGCTTCGTTGATGTTATTTTTTTTTGTAATTAGGATGATTAATATTAATACCTGTGTAGATAATATGTATGTATTAATACAGTGTTATACATATTCGTACGTGAGTTCAGCAACCGGGTATAATTAATATTTTGGGGTTATTACGCTGTGCGTTCCCCGCGGACATATTCAATTTTAATATCTTAATTAGAGATGCCACGAATATTCGACAACTATTCGGTATTCGGTCATTGGGCCACTATTTTTGCTATTCGCTATTCGGCCGAATAGTTGGCAATATTCGGCCGAATACCGAATAGCTATCATCATAAAAAAGAACGAAATTAAAATATAACTCACAAAGATGTTTATTTAACTGACAAATAAATATATTAATTTTTAAAATCTATCAGTGATAAATTATGATTGATGAAAAGAATTTTTTCAACAATTTTTGAAAGCAAACGATTGCGTCTTTCCTCATAAATTATACCTGCTTCCAAATACAGTATATATCGTGTAATGCACCAACATCAACAAATAAAGCCCGTTGTGACACAACCGCGACCTAGTCATAAATGCGGAAAGTACTAAGTGTTGCCGAATATTCGGTTGCCGAATATTCTGCGCTTTGGCCAAGCGTCTCGCCGAATATTCGGTATTCGGCCGTATAACTATTCGTGGCATCTCTAATGTACAGTAATTATTTATTTAATTTATAAACTATAAAAGTAAGCTGGATGTA
>MOOZ01000341.1:142775-165063 GCA_002930495.1 Cecropterus lyciades
ATCAACCCTAGGTAAGATCAAAGTATCATCTAAGGTTAGTCACAGCTGCTTTGCTACCCCTGAGGACTAAGATGGAATGCCTCGAAAAAGTATGTCTCCCTTACCACACCCTTCAACAGGCCAGAACACAGTAGCGCATAACACTGCTGTTATAAGGCAGAAATAGGTGTGGCGGTGGTGCTCCCGGAGTTGAACCACAAAGAGTTCGACCACCTTGAAAAAACAGGAAAAAAGAAAAAAATTAAAGGGGCATCTAGTACATTTCTTTCAATGCGTCAGACAAATACCGTATGCCATCTCTAAAGTACGACAGCAGCCTCGGGGACTCCTTAGTGGCCGTCTCACGGTGTATAACGGCGGCCGCTCCGAGGTGCGTCACGAGCTGCGTCCCGCGGCGCAACGCGAGCGCTCCCAGCGTGCCGCTGCGCTCGCCGGCCCAGGCGTGTATGTGCCGCTCAGCGCAATCGCCGTTGACGTTTTCTTTTATTTCTCGACGCTTTGAATTTGAAAAATGTTCAAGTGTCGGAATGAATAGACTCTAGAATTTTTTAATAAAAATCAAAAAGATCGTATTGTTTACAAATATAAAAGCTTTTTTTGCTCACGCTAAGGGTCTGCACCCTCTAAACTTCCCATGTATATGCACTCATGATACCTATCTTATTACCATATCTATTTAAACTACTTATTATCATTGTTTGTTTAATACAAACGAACAACGCCAACTACTTACAAAAAACCTATGATAGTAAAACTTAATTAAAGATCATTAGATAACTAGGCACTTTGATTTAATTTTACACTCGTTAAACATGACAAAACTTTTTGCTCTAAATTCCTTAAATTGCCTGCAGAAATGCTTGTTGGAGCTCATCTATACACGGTAATAACTAGGTATTAACTTTCAAATGTTTCTCCGTCACAAATTTACAATTTGAGATATAACTCATATGTAATTTGTAACTCATCAATCATGTTCGTCGTGCAATGACATTATTCACATACTTTCGTGAAACGAATGAAATCGAAAACTACTTTCGTAGCATTACCTGCTTGTAAAGTGAATGTTGGCATTTACTTTTCTTTTACTAAAATTACATACGAACAATTATGACATCGTAAAGAAAATAGTTCAATGAGCTCCTACTTTCTATAACACTACTAGTACTAGAACCAGCGACAGCTTGTAGTGGGTATTATTTTATATGACACTATAATTATAATTTGTATAACATTACTTAAAAATCCATTTATCTACGTGCAATACGTACCCGAAAAATACGAACACAACCATGGTGGAAGGGTACCGCGTAACTTAGTCAGACCCTTTATTCGATTGACTATCTGTTTATTTACTAAATTTAAATTGTTAAGCCTATGAACGTGACGATTATACAGTCTCCCTATTTTATTTTAGCGAGGTAGGTTTTTAAATGGTTGCCCACTATTCTTTATAGCGTTGGGGGTTATTTAAATTTTTAATTTAATTTAATTTTGATATTTTTTAAATTACATTTGGTATTGTATGTTTAGATATTTGCCTGCGTATATATATCTGTATACATCACATCAAATACAGTTGATGGGATGTATATGATGAGATGATGTATTTGGTATGCGTTTAAAGCGTAATATTTGGCATTTCACCTACCATAGCTTTTATCAATTTGACCGATTCAATGGAATGGACAGTTCCTGTTGTGTACACGTCAATTCTTTCATTTGATACGCTACTTGGGTATATTTGACAATATTCGATTATTCATTCCAACTCATATACATTGTAATTGACTGATCCGGTGCTGATAAAACATGCCTAATTGTAATATACACCTCATTCCCTTTCACTTGATACCCCACTTGGGTATATTTGACACTATTCGATTATTTCTCCTCACTTTGAACTACCATATTTAATAACTGGCTGAACCGGTATTGATGAAACATATTTAATTGTAATGTAGACGTTATCTTCTTTCATTTGATACCCCACTTGGGTATATTTGACAACATTGAATTTTTCATCCTCATTTTGACCCTCAATATCTAGTAAATGGCTAAGCCGATTTTGATGAAACATGTTTGAATTAAAGTTATTTATTATGCCCTTTCATTTGATCCCACTTGTGAATATTAAAAAATATTTGATTTTTCATCACCACTTTCACCATCTATATCTAATAACTGACTGAACCGATTTTGATAAAAAAATGCTTAAGAACCAGCACCCGGAAACCTGCTGTATAACAAAAAAAAACTGCATCCAAATCTGTTCACCCATTTAGGAGCTACGTATCCACAGACAGACACACAGACATAGCAGTCAAACTTATAACACCCCTCTTTTTGCGTCGGGGGTTAAAACACTAGAAATAAACAATAATTATATTATGTAACTATTTACTCACAATGACATCAGGTCCGGCTGGCTGACCAGGCAATGACGAAGAATACACCAAGTAGGCGTCTCCGTCGTAAAAAGTGCCGTAGTGGTTTCTCGGCAGCATCTCCGTTGTCGATTCCTGCACAGTTAAAATTGTAAGCGGTGATAGATAGGTGAAGGTAAGAAATCCAGGAGACGGGAAACAGTGTCTTTCTGTGTAACATCAACACCTACTGCAGTCACCAAGAAGCGTGCCTCCTAACTTTTGGCAATAACCCCCATTAGGAGAGGCTTGCGGTCAACAGTGAAAATAAAAGGGCTGGTGGATGAAATAATTTCAATTTCTTAGGCTTTACAAACTAATTAATGAGTGAGTAAGTGATTTATTGCACGATTATTGTTGTTTTACCATCTCAGATACAGATAGATTACAGGTTGCAATCGGAAGTAGTCTCTGAAAATCAGCAAAAAAGATACGGTCAGCTCATGTCAGGTCGGCACAAGAAGAGGGTCGCGGGCCGCGTGTTTCAAACGCTCCCCCAAGTCCTCTTTAATCAGAAAAGTACTGGTTTATGATTGTGTGAGCAATCATTTACTTGCAGGGGAAAACTCACAGTTGAGGATATCTATAGATTTATTAAAGTTTTCAAATCTTGCATAATTATAATTCTACCAAAAGTCTAAATCGGCTATTTGTAAAGAGCGTTGAATATACATGAACTTTTTGCCCTAGCGGGCGACAACGGACAATGTGACTATTTCATAGCTAACCGTTACAAGGAAATGCATTATGATGTTTGGGTTACTGACCCCAATTGCTATTTTCTTATTTGCTTTCACAGCAACGCAACTGCAAATCGATTGTACCAACTTACTTAACTATGAAGATTTATAATTTAACTTATAATATATATAACATATAAGATATAACAAAAATATTTTTATCATCTTCATTTGAAATTGCTGAACATAGGCCTCAACTAATGGCGGTTTTGCCAATAGTCACTGTGCCTGATATTGGTTACCGCAGTGGGTATTGCTCTTGCACAAGAAAACACTGGAAATTTATCTCCTGGATTTGGGCCTTTATCACCGCCATAACAACCATGGGAAGAGGATACTACACTATTAACACTGACACCGTACCTTGGCGCACTGCATCATCTGCTATGGCTAATTAATCTGAGTACAAATTAAGTTGTTTCATTATCAACATGCGTGGTAAATGCGTGGCTAATCCCGAGTTGACGTGATGGTCGCGGGCGGTGTATCATGCATACATCTCGTATGTAACTAATTGCTTCAATCTGTATTATGCATGAATGAATTGGTATGTTATGAAACAAATCTATTAATTACCCGATTGAAAACGTTGCAATTTAAACATGCTAAAAGAACAATTGTTGCATTTTATTTTATGTTGGTCTGTACCCACCATTTAATGTATATTTATTTCTATAAAATTAAAATAGCAAACGAGCATACGGCCTACCTGATATCTAATGTTGGACTGTGTACTCATGATCTGCAACCAAGTACAAAGAGAAAGTTCCTTCTAAAGTCCCTAGTTGAAGTTTTAACTAGGTTGTTCAAAGGTTCTCAATAACTTTTAGAATTAAACTGGTTGTCTCATATTATGTAGTTAGTCAGCTGACATCTACGCATTTCCGGCGAAATTGAATGAGAAGTAAATAAATAATAGTATCTAGTAATTATTATATGTTTTATGGTATATTGATTATAATTTTATTATACTATACACTATCTTGTTAATTATCTTGTAATTATGACAAATAAACGCGGGAAATACAACGTGAAAGTTAATTTCAAAATAATGAGTGGTACATAAATTATAGCAGTCGACAGCGCTAAGTTGTCAATTATTTGTTATGGTTCTAATTAATGTAAACTGAGTAATTATTTAAGTCGTTATGGATGCAGAACATAAGATTTACTTAGTTTTTTAGTATTTTCCCAGATTCGTAGTTAATTATAAGTCTATTGACACGAAAGACAATGTTAAATGAAGTCTGCATCATGAGAATTGAGTTACTTTGAATTACATAATTCTAATAGCTTTATACAATTCATTTGAGCAGTAAAACATATTTCCGTGGATTGCGTGATATCGAAAATGTAATAGGTAAGTAGGTCTGGCGTGGTATCAACATGAGATTGTTTTGTTCAACGGGGAAATACTCTTTGTTTGAAAAACTATTTAGATGGTTTATCTGTGTTAATCTGGTAGGTAATCTTGTTCCAATTTTGAGCGGATATGGAGTAGCGAGTTGATTAAAAACACCTCGGTCTCGGTCAGTTGGTTCGCGCCTCTTCTGAGTAGCGGTACTGAGATGTAGGAGGAATGAATCACATCTTCCGTTACAAATGAATTATCGGCTCACAATAGCAAAACGCCCGACATTGTTTTGGTATCAGTTGGTGCAGGGGAAATAGCGCAATGTTGAAACAAAGCTTTAATTTTTTATTTGTGAATGTCTATTAACCGCCTATGTTAATATTCAGTCTTGATAAGCACCACTCACTCTCTTCCCGTGGGTGTCGCACGAGGCGACTAAGCAGTGGCGTAGCTACCGGAGGGCTAGACGGGGCAGTGCCCCGGGGCCCCAAAGCTCAGGGGGCCCCTCGGACTCTGACTTACAAACCTTAAATTGAAGTTGTGAAAACTACCACATTCGGAATTTAACCAGATAGTTTATTTGGGGCCCTAGTTTATTTTTTGCCCCAGGGCCTTTGGCTACCCAGCTACGCCAGTGCGACAAGGGTCCAAATCCAAGAGATGGGCAGCAGCGTCTTCTCGTGTAACACGAACACCTACTGCGGTCACCAACACGCATGTTACATGCAAAAGGTTTAGGTTGTTTGTCTTCCAAACCATTGCGTCCTTTGAGCCTAGAGTATAGGGATTTTTTAACGCTAGATAATTTAGAGTTTTAGATAAGACGTTAATAACTTAATGATTCGGATTGTAAGTTTATAGTGGTTGTGTGTGGGGTTGCAAATCATCTCGCAGCCTGCATTGCAGGAGAGCAGCGAGCGTGCACTAGTGAGTTCTGCATGCACCTCGGATCTCTGCAATTTACTGCCACGCTGCGCTAAATGTGCACTTTCTCCCCGCTTGCGTTTATGTAAACTTGGAATAAACATGTAGTATGCACGTGTACTAAGTCATTGGTTTGTTTATGTGCTAACATTTAAATTATATGAATACCATGCCATTTTTATGAATTATGTGTGTGTTATCTCCGGTTAGGTCCACCACACTACACTGACCAAGTGTCGATTGATGAACTGCGATCTCAATTTCTCTTAATTTAATTGTTTAGTCATTTTATTAATTATTTTTACTGGACACTTCACCTGTTGCTCATTAAATTATTTTAGTTTGGCAGAATAGAAAGTCTTGCTTTAAAACTATGGAAACGAGGTAAAAAAGAAGGTTCTGTGAATCTTTAAATAATGACACAAAAGCTTGCAACATTTATTTTGTAAACTGGTTCACAATAGATCTCACCAGCGAACCATAATATTCTGTTGTCAATTTCACATGAAGCTCGACACTTATATTTATATATATATATATAGTTTATTAAAAATATCTATAAACTATCCTTTAAAATCACTACGTAAAACTAACTAAGTAACTAATTAAAACAATAGCATCCAATGATACCATTATTACGATTTTATTACCATTTTCCACGCACAGTCACGGTGGTTTACGCATTTTTTAAAATCGATTGTATAAGACCCCTGCCCCCCTTGGCGACACCCATGACTGCAAGCACGACGAATGCATTTTTAACGAGATCAGCCTAACTACTTTACTTTACTGTTCTGCTGAAATGTTCAATCTTCTTGTCTACAATATCTTCGCATGAAAGTTTTGCCAAAACAGGTTCAGCCATTTCATGAATTAGTCCATACAGACTTAACTCAAAAACCCGCAGATATGTTTGATGATGATGATGTTTCATGAGTAATTATATTAAGAAAAAAAAACATTGATAGTGCATGTCGAATATGTAATAGATAAAATATTTTAATAACTAATGTTACTGTCAATTAATTTATATAAAATTTACTTCCTAAATTACACCTCACCACTGGTAAATAAACAAGTTATACAGATATAGTAATCATTCGTTTTTACGGTATCTAAATGTGTAATCTACCGGAAAATTAGGCAGATTTTGTGAAGTAGATCACTGCTTGCTACAAAAACGATAGCTATAGCTTATGACGAAATTTTTAACAAAAGTTTCTTAGAACTACTGTGTAACTTTAGTAGGTATAAACTAAAATACAAAGTAAACTTATATTATTATAGAAATAAAAAAAAAATATATAGGTTACTCATTGTTTTTAATTAATCGGTAATATAGTTTAGGGGATCAGGATAGAATTCGGATAACAATGATAGCATCAGTTACCACATTTCTAATCAGGTAAGTTATTATTCTAAGAATAACGGTCGGCTCGATGATATTCAGTGGACACGGAATGTGCCGCTATCAGCAATTGTCCTCGGAGTGAAAGTGAAACCCCATGTGGTCTTATTCCCCAGACGTGAGTTGACATGCGTGATAGATCAGCATAAGTGTACTGTATAGACCGTCCATAGTTTGCTCGTAATTGGTAAATCGTGCCTCTAACACTGCGTGATCATGTTCCGAGTATGTGTTAACGTTCATTTCGCGTGGGATTTCGTTTACAAGCTAAAACAATTAAAGATTGGTTTGTGTTGCCATTGTATAAGTTATGCAAGTGTTTTATGATATAGAAGCTTGCACGCAGTTTGATGCTGCAACTGTTATTACTTAACTGCAGCTTGTGCGTGGATAAACATTTTAACAGCAAATGAAATTACAGCTCCACAAAATATTATTTATTGATTCTGCTGACTTTTTTATTAGCTTGGGTCATATTACACAGTGAAGAGAATATCATTCTATGTATAAATTTAGATCCTTAACGCCTGTGTTTGCCATATTTTATCCAAATCTAAGTATTTAGTAGTTTTTGCGTGAAAGAGTATAACAGAGAGAACATACAACAATCCGCACAAATTTGGTCGCCTTTGTAATATTAGTGTAGAATCAATTACAGTACATTGTTATCTATAGATTTACCTATTCTTTTGGCTGGATTTGGATTATCAAAGAGAAAGAAGTGTGATGCTGGTGGTCAGTGTATTAATAGTAGTTTCTTAAGGTTCTCGCTCTTATTCAATTTAAAACATGCATTTATTGGCATTTGCCTATTTTTTTTGTAATATCATTGACTTAATAAGATGTTTGTTTAATTTATGTCGTGTGAAGCTTTATTATGATGTAAATGATTGTTAATTTATTAATGTATATGCGATGATTATATAAATAATTTCGTACATTATGAATTACAGTAATTAAATACAAAATATTCGATCCTCAATAAAATAGAAAATGTATATTTTATTACTTAATACATACAAAACACATAGACAACGCATGCGTTGACTTCGGTGACCCTATTCGACTTTGAGATGAAATATAATATGTAATCTATGTACGTTGCTGGCCTACTTTCCTTTTTTATGTGCCTAACTGCCTAAGTGCTTAAGATTGGGGGAGGGGAGGTGGGCAGTCCATCTGATAGTTATACAGTCGTCAGTAGGGCAAAAATCTTGCAATCGATCATAAATTATTTGATAAGAGGTAAGTTAAAAAACTATTTTGATTGCATCATAAGAATTTATTAGAATAATTATTAGAATTTGATTACGTGCTTATTAAATTGATTATTAAACGTGTTTTGACACCATCAGCTTCACCAAGGTATGTACTTGATAATTTTTGTAGCAACTCAGTTGTTTGGCAGAACAAGATGAGGAAAATCCACGCAAATCAAATGTTACGTTGCATGATATACCGTGTATGTTACAGTATGTTACAGTTTGCCCGAATCAGGACAATATTTAACTTGTGTACATAAGTAATCACATTGAGAACTATAGTTTCAACTGATACGAGCAGAAAGGAAGGAATGTATTGGTACGAACCGTGACCCTCCAGACGAGGAAGGTGGTGTGGTCGCGCGGCACGGTGCGGAACGCGGCGTCCACCTGCACGGCACGCCCGTGCCCGCCATCATCCTCCTGCAACAATAAACCCACGTCAATTGTGAGAGAGGTAGGTAAGGTAAGGTAGGCACAAATGGGATTTGTTACGGCTAAACGCATGCCTCAGACAAGTTCAATAGTACCATAAATGTTCATTAGGTTTAATATCAAATCCAACAATTATGTTTAAGCTACTACTCTAAGTTTGTGAATAGGTACATATACAAAAAGCTATGCAAAAAAAACATGTTTAGTTTATTCAATGAATTTGCCCCAATGATTATTTATAGTAGCAATATATTTAACGCAATTTACATCTGTTTAGCACCTTGCTTGCATTAACAATATCGCGAATCGTCGAAGTCGTGAATTACCAATTCTATTTCAAAAATAATTATTACATCGTCGCAACTTGTACTTTTACGTCGGTATCATCTCCATATAGTTTGTGACAATTGTTTGACTAGTAATCTTATTTATGATATTTTATTTCCTTATTCACTTCCTTTCCTAATTTAATGTTTTAATTTCAATAGTCAGTATTTTCTTACATTTAATTAGCGTCATCGATATTCGTGAGGAGCATAAAGAGCTTTGATCCATTGACATGAATTTAAGTGACTCTCAGAAAATGTCAAACTAAAGGTTATCGTCACATTTACAGTTACCTACATATTGACACTAGAAAGGCAAAAATATCAAAGAGAACACCAGGGGAGTCGCGTATGCACCGCCGGCTTTAAAGTAGAGCTCTTTTCGCACCTTTTTCGAAGAGTCCCGTGTCATAGCGCTCCGGGAATACCTCAGCAAGAAGTTCATTCCACATCTTACATGTCTGTGGCAAAAATGAGCGTGTATGTGTATTTCAATTTGTTCGGGAAGATATCTGCATTCTACATAGGCAAGGACATCAACATTGGAGAAGTCGCGTACTTACATAGATCCAAAAGCTAAGGTCTTAAAAGGACTTAATTATTCAGGCCAACCCAATATGACTATAACGCATATTGTATTGACTACCTGGGTTCTCGAATCATTGATTTACTGGAAAAACTGAATAATCTACGTATTATTTCGGGTTGGATCCGGTTTTTCACAGTGTTCTTGATGTAACACTATATTGCATCTTCGCTGGATCTACTGCTACCAATTAGTGTTAAGGAAGAGAATACTATCATGACGAAACCTACGCGCTTCAGAGTTGTGTGAAGTCTCCGTTAAGTACGTACTTGGCTAGGGCGATGGGCTTTTGCCTCAAACCCTTTCACTTTGAATGGAGATCCGTGCCCAGTAGTGGAACAGTAATGGATTGACGACAGGAAACAAAATTTTCTAATTTATTTACTATTACTACAGTTTTAAGTTACTATATACCTTTACTACTTGTTGAGATAATAATATTAAACGAATCATAATCCTATATCAATTTTAATATCAAATTATTGAATGGGATATTATTCTTATTGGCACGTTTCGTAGTCAATCGATACTTAATAACATTATACTTATTTAGATTTACATAAAATATTACTTTATATAAAGCAAAGGTATTCAACCCGATCGGCTTAAGAAAATGCAAACAATATAGGTACACCAACTAACGCACTAAATAAAATTACTCAGCTTCTATATGAACTGGGACTTAAGTAACTGACTAACAACGATAAAAATGTATAACTAATTTTGGCCAAAATAGCGCAATAAGCTTTTCGCCTTGCTTTACAGAAAAAAAATAAACTAGTCTTAAAAATCAAAATGTTTTGTATATCTTATCTGGCGACTAGTTTTGGAAATATTTAAAGTCATTTTAACAGATCTTTCTTACAAAGTCAGAGGATTACACATAGTTATAAAGTGTACCTACTTTTAAACCAAAAACAATAGCGAAGACTTTTGCATAACAATAAAAAAGTGAACTACCCGGAAGCTTCTTTGCATAATTAAGAGAAATGAGTTCACTGCCGTGAGGATCATTTTATCAGTGTCCCACGGAATTGTTTTAGTTTTAAGCGAAATTTGACTAACAATGCCTATTGTGATGAGATTGTTCTGAATACAGTGCCTGGGTTACATATGGATGTATGGGTGAATTTGATTTCAATT
Organism: Cecropterus lyciades; assembly: GCA_002930495.1. Taxonomy (NCBI): domain Eukaryota; kingdom Metazoa; phylum Arthropoda; class Insecta; order Lepidoptera; family Hesperiidae; genus Cecropterus; species Cecropterus lyciades. The sequence continues at coordinate 153,380 of MOOZ01000341.1, forward strand.
TGTGTGAAACTATGGGTTTTTATAACTAAACTTGTTTTTGAGCGTGGGTGGATTGAAAGGGCCCGAATACAAAAGGCACTAATGACGGATTAGGGTGAGTAATCTAGGCCGCTATCACAAAGAGGTTTGGACGGGGTGCGCCAGGGACATTACTTATACCTAAAGTTATCTTTCGTAAACATGTTATCTATCAGTTTTCAGAACATAATAAATGTTTTAAAAATACGACTCGATTGAAAAGATGTCTTTCGTAAATAGTTATTGTAACGTTGAAATTGCCATACATATATGGATGGTTCTTGTTGTTACAGAGTTTGATACACAAATAAGTTACAAAAACACTAACAAATAATAAATTCTACATTTCTTACAAAGTATTGTAACTATAGTAACTAGAGTTCCTTGCCACAAAATGGATGAAGTAAAATCTTATAGATGTTAAACAGGTCAATTAGAAATACTCGAGGCAGACAGCTTTTTGCCTTATGCTCTTCTTGCTTAGATATTTTGTAATTTCAGAATTTCACGAAAATGACGCTTAAGCAATATTTAACCTTTCATCTCAAAACACCTAAAACTTTAATACTTTTAAAAATGTAATCGTATCTTACCTAATATCTACGACATTTATGAGTACAGGAAGTACCTACATATTTGTATGACATAATGAGTAAAACGTAGCAAATCTTACAGTTAAACACTTTTTATAATCAATAATAATAAATTGCGTTTATCTCAGTAATGATAGTGGGTATTGTTTTAGAAATCTACATCGGGACACTTCTTAATTACTTATTTTATTTATCTTCTTAATTAATTATTTTAGAAATCTACATCGGGACACTTACCATAACTATAAACTTATTCTAACAGACAATTGGATAAACAATATTATCCACAAATAATAACAAAACGTACCTAAGCATGTAAATCGTTAATAGGAACTTGCGGTACTTTGTTTTTTATGTTTAACAAGCACTTAAAATAATCAAAGATATTTACTTGATCAGCGCCTATTTCAAGGATGTGCATATTCGCGTCTCTAGTCAGGGGCGGACTGGTCCCATCACCCAGGCTCCCACCCGCACCGTCACCACTCAGTAACCACTATCGACCAAAACGTACACTATCGGCCAAGACGACCGCGGCGTCCGTGCACACTGTACACACTAAGCCGACCCAACACTACCCGCCGGCCGCCCAGCGATCAGAAAAAGAAAATTGTTTTACGCTCGATGCACTTACATATTTTAATAAAACAGAGAGGAATAAATTATCTCCCGCGAAAGTCTGATGGTTCGTGTGGCGGTCTCCCGATTGATGGTTGTCGGCATCTATCACGTTTTCATCAGTCGCCGCGGTGAGTGTAACGGCTCAATTATGACCATCAATTATAATTATTGGCACAGCAACGGTGTAAATAAATTAATATTTGTTATCTAGAGCGTTTAATAGAACTCGCAGTCCAATCTCACAAGTCGGAACGTTGGAAACGTACTTAATTACAGAATCGTTCGGAGAGTATTTTGTAGACCTACCCACATAAACTAAAGTGTTTTTTAGATAAATGTAGGTACTTTTTCGATTTAGCAATGTTTAATGGAGGTAACTACTATATATAGATCACTTATTAGATGAATATAATTGATAGTTAATCCAATGTTGGTAACTACATTTTTAGTTACATTTTAAAATATTATCTACATACATCTATCTTGTCACATACTACAAAACTTCATTTACTTCGCACAAAAATCACATATTTTAATGCAACAGATAAGTATAAAAAGCTTAAGTATATGGCTATCGATTTCTTAACAAGAATGCGAGAAATGAACCCACATTTTTTGCATAAGTTAGATCCAGCACCTGATATCCGTCCATCAACGTTCCTGTCCGTCTTATCACAGTCTCGTTAACCACGAATGTGTGAAATACTTCGGATTAAATCGTAAGGCTTATGTTACTTGGACACACATTTCAGAGAATCACTACACCGTTTCGAGTGTGGGCCGACACCACTCTGATCACGATGCTACGTCCCAGCCAGCTATCTAAATCAGAGGACGGGATCTATGCTCCGACGCGCACATTGTTCATTTGATCACAACATTCACTTTCGACATACAAATATTTTATTGTCAAAAACCTCACGATAAAATTGCTTTTGTTTCAGTTATTGTTATAGTAATATGTACCTATATTCTCATGTAAGATATTTAATACGATTTACCTTTGTTAATATTTGAAACAAGTAGTAAGCGTGGCCGTTACCAAAGTGATGGTTTATTGAACACCTTTTAGTTTCTCTTCCGATTATTTCACACATAACTTTAAAAAGGTAAATAATATTTTTAATGTATGCAGCACCCTACTAATATTCATTGATGTCGTGCTATCGCATTACTAGAAGTTGAACAAAATGTGACAGTTGTTTAATCTACCCTTGGTTTTGTTTAGTAACAAAAGGATTCAATATTTTGTTCCGTAACTAAAAAATGTTCTTCATGTAGGTAGTTATTGCAGTTTCAAGTAGCGGCCATATAAGGTTTACTTACGAATTTACTTGTCAATCAAATAATATAGTTTTTTCTAGACTTAAGGCGTCGCTAGCCGTCATTCTAAGCAGTTTACATACAGAGTAGTGGTTTTTGCATAGGTACGCTAAATGCTAGAAAATCAGTGTGTAAGACTCTGGTGAATCTCTTGAGTTCGAAGGAGGCGAGGTGGCATGTTAATACTACCTGACATTAACTGTTCGCGCGATCCAATCGATCAGTTTCCTTAATGCTTATCGAGCACAAGAATAACATAACATTCTTTTAACTTTCAAAATTAACAATAGGCAACGGTATACGCAAATGCAGTCATATAAAATGATTTGATACGTTTGAGTAGTCACAATACGACCCATCCACATTATAGATTAGCTTTAGTGCCTCAAACTATTGTTCACAACAATGTCTAGCCAAACGATTGAAACTACTCAATGGTCATTTTGAAGCATAGATTTAACAGCGAATAGGATGAGTCAAGGTTGCAAATGAAGCATAACAAGTTTGTTCAAATCAAAAGATATGTTATAATGCGTTTCAATGATGTAATGTTTACTTTTAAATGAATCATTCGTAAAATCGTTATTAATTATACTGTATGGGTAATTGGATTACGGCTTGCAGAGCTGGATTGTGATGTTTTGGTATAAGAATTAATATGACTTATCTACATTTGTTGTCGACGAAATGTAACAATTCCTAATTCTTTTACTCAGAATAAAGTGCGACTGATTCCAATGGACATGGATGGACTGATATCTTCTACAAATCCTAACTAAACAGCAGCAGATTAGACAATAAATAAATCGCCTATAACTTAACATACCTAACAATAAAACTTTTATATCTACTTATGCTAAACTTTAAAATAGCTGAATCGGTTTAGATGACACGCTTACTTGAGTTTGTTTTGAAGCTCAAAGTATAAAGAAATGTCACGTTATTCACCAAAGCGGTGAAGAGGTTTTCCGTAAAAAAATGCTAGATTTATTATTATTTTATGACATTTGTCAGTATGCATTTAAGGTACATGACGTATTATGTCATTACAAATTGTTTTAATTATATTAATTTTATAGCAACTTAAAATTTAATTTGTGAGTAATAATGTATACAGATGATAATTCAGATAAAGAAAGCGAATACGATTATAGGAGTCCTAATGATAGTCCAAATATTAATAAGAAGTCTTTATCAACTGTTGGCTTCAGGAACAACCCTGAGAATCAAAATGTGCGACCTCTTGCGTTGCGCGCGACACAATCATTTACCGGAGCAGTTGAAGAGTTAAGGTTTTGCAACAATTTCCCAAGAATGAATCTCAATAATAGAATCAACCCTGTGACAACTACACCAAAGATTACGACGGTGTGTCCTTGCGGATGTCTTCTGAGGCCAGCAGTCACCGGTCCTTTCAGAACAAGGGAACAGGACACTTTGGCGCTTCATGTAGTATCACCTGAAGTACTCCACCATCATGGCTACAACTTTGATTCTAATCAAATAGCAATGTTTTGGAAGAAAGACTGTAGAATGTTCTTATGGAAGGGCAAGTCTAAATCAAGGACTACTTCTCATAGTGACAAAAATTATTACTTTATATAATTATTTAAATGGAAAATTTAACAATAAATTAAACAATGTTTTATTAACAAAACTAAGGCATTTATTTTCAATACCTTATTTTTAAATGCAGAATTAATGTAAATAATTCACATTTTAACTTCATATTCATTCTATGGTTATGTTTGCCGACAAGGATCTGATGTTTTTTTCTCTTCGTAAGTAGTAAAATACAATGCGTTTAATGTGTAACAAGTGATACAATCATATGTATTTATTCAATTCAACATTACGTGGCAATTTGACAATAATTAACATAGTGTTGCTCAAGACCAACAAATATTATATTCATTGCAAAGTCTGAACAGTGTCTAATGGTTGCTTCTCTACTCCGGGCATGTTAGCTTCTACGACTTCCCCACACGAAAATCTAATGTAGTCAATTATTGCAGCTTTATTTTGTTCTAGAACCTCTTCAATAGTATATGAGGGGTCGAGTAGATATTCTTGATAGATGAGACAGGTTTCATCATCAGAATTTTCGGCTGGCTTATCATGTTCCTTGTCGCCAATTTTCTTAGGTGCAAGACCCACAATGTGTTGACACAGCTGTCTTCCAATATCTTCGACGCCATCAGGTTGCTTATAAGCCAGCAGGGCGCCATATTTTCCAGCAGAATAATCGCCTGTGACTGCTGGTGCAGGATGAGTGTAAGCAGCTATCTTCACATCTTTGGCATTGGATTTCCAGCATTCTGCTCGCCTTAGCACTGCATTTTCCCCTACAGTCCCAATGAACAAGGCTAATATTTCAGACAGCTTTTTACCACCCTCTCCACACAGGTTACCCAGCTGTTCACTATCAAGCTCCATCTAAAAAACACAATTTGTTGTAATGTATGTTTGATATGATATATGATGATTTGATATATATATATATTCATAATTCAAAATTAGTGAGCTAGTAGAAATGAACATTGCGTGTAGTACTTAACACAGAAAAATTAAGTAGATCTCTAAATATGTGATGTCAGAGCAACACAACTGTAGTTAGAAATCTTGATAATGTACATCACAATTAATACATGTTGATTTCATGTTCACTATGTATTTCAAGCTCTTAAAATGATACGTAACAATTTTACTTAATCACAGCCATATACAGATTATTCTAATTTTTCCATGTTGTTTTTGCATAATTTAATTACAATAAAATCCACTTTTGATGATGAACCATCGTGAACCTTATTTACGTAAGTCAATAAACAAATTTTATTTTAGGTTTCTTATTAAACTGCAAGTAGTCTGAGAAGAAGTAATGAATCAAAATTAAAATATCATAAACACCCTACCTTTGTAATTGGTCCTTTAGATTGTAGATTACAGTGTGCAAATTTGTAACAAGCCAATGTTGCATCTTCAATCATATGTTGGAACTTTTCATTTTTGGCAACAAAATCTGTTTCACAATTGAGTTCCACCAGGGCTCCATGGTTCTTGTCAAACTTGACTGCAACAAGACCCTGTACAGCTGCTCTGCCTGCGAGCTTTGTAGCTTTAGCCCAACCCATTGCCTGGGCTTGTTCATTTAGCCATTGTTCAGCCTGGAATGTAATTTAATTTCAATGAGTATACATTGAATTTGAGATAATACAAATAGTTCTCTATGCTTAGTGTTAAGTTCTTGTGTTTTGGTAAAAAGTTGTGATTGCCAGATGACCTACATTTACATATAAGGTAAAAATAATAGTCAGTCCTAGCGAGAAGTAATGCTTCTTTGACGGATAGAACCCCTGTTCTATATGAAGTTGCTTACAGATATTCATGGGTTGCAGTACTACTTACCATCAGATGGACTTCAATATTATAAAAAATGGTTGACAAAAGATGGATTAAAATAAGATTGGAGTATAGACTCCAATCTTATTTTAATCTTATTTTAATCTTAATTTACATATATAATTACCGTATTATGATCATAGGATCATAATACGGTAATTATATATGTAAACAATTAGAAAATGTAGTTACAACCAAATTTGTTTTTTGTATACATATTTATATAATAGAATCAATATAATAATGTAATGTCAATCAATTTGTAATGTAAAGTATGTATACACTATAATATATATAAAGTATGTATATACTATAACTAGCTGACTCGGCAAACATTTTTTGCCATACAAAAGCAAAAACGCAGCATATGCAGCGGAAGCTCTCATAAGAAAAAAAAAATCTTCATTGGTTCTCCGCTCTTGTTGGTCTTAGCGTAATGATATATAGCCTATAGCCTTCCTCGATAAATGGGCTATCTAACACCGAAATAATTTTTCAAGTCGAACCAGTAGTTCCTGAGATTAGCGCGTTCAAACATACAAACTTCAGCTTTATAATATTAGTATAGATATATAATATATGTACACTATAATATTGTTATATTACCTACCTTTTCACTGTCATTATTGTGCATCTCAAGGGCTTTCTTGCAGTTGGCAATAGTGTACCCTGTTTTCTTCCGAAGTTTAGCCAGCAACGATGATTCTGCTGCTCTGTGGAATTGACTAGTATGCAATCTACGTACCAACTGTAATATCATCTGAAAATAAATGACATTCCATGAAAAAAATTTATATTATTATGCTTTTAATTGAAAATATGAGTTCAAATACCAAAAGATTGGAGTCATCCAACTGCACTACTAAAAAAACTTTCCTCTGAGAAGATCCAAAGGTCAGTAGTGGAACTACAAAGTGTTAATAGTTTAGAAAAATATTTAAGAAATCTTAGAAATTGTGTGTGAATTAAATGACTAAAAAAAAAAGTATACAAATGTAATACAAATACAAATAACTACCTAAACACAGCCAGTATGAATGACATGATGTATTATAGAAATAAACACTAATATTTTATACAGAGAAAAGAGCAATGTACTGATAAGTGTTGTTAGAATAGCTTAACAATGGCTGATTGGATTTATACAGAGACTAGCAAATAATTGTGACTTTATTTGAGTTAATTCAAGAATTGTATGTAGAAAATAATTTAAAATGTGTGAGCAATGATAAAACTATTTTATCACATTATTTTTATCACAAAATCAAATATTGCATACATAACATGTTGGGCATGATGTTGATCATATCTAAGCTGGCAGTGAAGTGAGTCATTTGCCATGGATGCCTCATATAAATAGTGGCAGTCCTATCCTTCCTATCCATTACAAATTTAAAAAACGTTATCAAATTTTCTAACAAAACAATAATTGGTTATTAAAAACATAATGTTACTATGATATTATTTTTTATGTGATGTGATTGAGTTACAAACATAAAAAGTTGCATTTATAATATTAATACAATTATTTACTCACACATCAAAGAAGATAAATTAAATCCAACATTTGTTTATAACTTAAATATTGTAACAAAGCCTCTCAGTAGAGATGCCTCCATGGGCCTCTATAATACTAGATTTAGTGTCTGGGCCATGACATCACCAGCTAAAATAGATACCAAGGGCAAACAAACTGATTGAGCCATGGTGTAGGTGCCTATATCTATTATAGTCACTGCATCGTTGTTATTGATTTCAGATTGAGTTATGTGCGGGTTAGTAGGTGTGTGTGTGTGCACAATGAAATTTGAATTACCTTGGAATAAACTTTTAACTTTTGCTTCATCTACTGTTTATAACCTATAAACATATATAATAATATATTAAAATATAATTAGACTTTTCCATCCACACAAATATGAATATCAATTTATCATAGTAACTGGCCATCAATAAACGTGAAACAAATTCCGTTGTCATGGAGAAATAAATAATAATTTCTCTGCCCTTTCTTGTCGACAATATATTAATTTAATATATGTAATATTATTTAGCGTAGTTAACGTATTTAATTACTAATAATTTGTGAAAAATTGGTGTATTGAATATTTTAAGGGAACGCAGGTAAATTTAAGCGAAGTTTTTACCTTGTAATGTTAAATTTGGTGCTGTTCATCCACAGATGTATACGATATATTTTATGTTAGTTACTTAATTTAGTTTAATATGGGTGTTTGTATTTTATATTCTAATTTTAAACGATTTTTATTATGTTGATATTACACAATACATTCGGTAATTTGCAATAATAGGTTATCTGTCACAAACGTTCAGTTTTAGCAAATTTTGATTATGTTAAGTTTGTAACATGCAAAGTTACAAATAAATAAATATTTATTTAATATCAAAATACTTAAATATTTATTATCAACGTATATATTTAAATATTGTTTTAGTTATTTAAGTTTACATTACTTAAGGTACCTTTTAGTATTCTAATTCTTTCAAAGCACGGCAGATGGCGCTATGTTTCACTTAAAACTATCGTACATAGTATCACTTTCTTATACGAATTTGATGAATATAAAAATATATAGAAATTTCATGTGCAATAGTACATTATCATTATTTTCTACTTAATGATTATAATTAGATTAAAAATTATTGCTGTATCATCAGATCGGGTTAAAGATTTGTCTTCTCCTAGAATTTATTGCTCACGCTCTTTTAATAAAGAAAATTAAACTCCATTTCAATTTTGTAATGTATTTTATCGCTTTGTTAATAATTTTACCATGTAAGGCACTTAAGTATCCAGTTTTTAGTTATTTCATGTTTGACTTGAATATCACGATCTGATATAAATAATATAATCTACTATCAGCAGGTGATTTAATCGTAAAATGTCGTTATTTTTACAGCTACCATTATAGTTTATAAAAATGAAAGGAAATAGACCAACGCGTAAAAAAGGGCAGCCGGCGCCTTCCACCTCGGATGTGAAACTTCCCAAATTGCCGAAGATCTCAATGCCCGAGGATTTTAAAATTAGAACTCAACCGTTATTTTCTTTACCGCAAGAAATTTTGAAATTGCCTCCACCAACTTCCAAAGCGGCTAAGTTACAAGCTGCTAAGGCCGCAGGAGGTGGACCTAGGAGAAAATCTAGTGGTAAATTAAGTTTTAGTACAAAACTCAAACACAAGCAGCCTGCAGACTATCTTTTGAAAATCATCCAGATAGTCTGCAGTTTTGAGGGCATAGTAGGCATCATGTTGAAATTAACACTTACAGCAATTTATAATATCTTATGTCCGCAGAATATAAATAATCGCATGTTTATTGTTTTGTCTAGCAAAGTACCATATTTATTTGAAACCAAGCTATTCTACTTCTACTCTTTTAATTACTTAATTTTGTTGCGCTCTCTTATTAACATTTGAAGATAAATTGCCAGTATTCAATATTTATTTCCTATTTAAAGGCTATAAGATTGATCATTTATTTGGATAGTTTATTTTGTTTAGTAAAGCTGTTTATAACACCCCAAAAAGTGAACACGTATTTGGTTTCACATTTGTGCTCAAGGGATGTAACAAATTGTCGCATAAGCGGAATAAGACGTCGTGGTAAATTTAGGCAACGATTCGGAGTAAGACGCACGCTGATATTTTTACGCTCCCAATAGGCACTCTATGTAAAGCCAACTCGGCTTTGGCAGTTTTTTTATGCTATCTTTATAAAATGCTCATTGCATCTGGTATCTTTTTCTTTGCAAAATGTTACTTTTATTGTGTTAGTTTTATGAGGTCATAGAGATAGATAGATAGATTATGATATACCTAAAGCTTAATCTATCGAACTATGTTTGCTTTGATCGCTCACTTTTGAGGGCGGTTAGCGATATAATAGTTATGTAGCGATATAAGAGTTAGGACATAATATTTATAAACTTTTATAAAGCGACTAAGTGGAAGAAGATCTCATCCATTTAGATTTATGTAGATACGTAGGTCAGCCGTCCTACAAATCGCTGGAAGGATGTAGTCATGAAGGATTTGAGCGAGCTCCTGATTTAACTGGTTGGTGGTACAGGTCAGATTGAAGGGGTGACCCCAGTTTTTTTTTGTACAAAATGACTCAGGTTAAACTGTTATCAAGTTGAAGTGTATCTGACTTTATTATAATTTTATATGATATGACATTTAACATTACTGCATAAAAGTTTCAAACGATTTACATACAAGTGAATACCATTCAGATGCGGCATAGACGAGAGAAGCTGGTTTGCATACGAAACCTTGTAATTATTGTGTTACTTTGAGATTTTACTTATTTTAATAAAGATAGAAAACTAAATTGCCAAGAGGTTTCACAATAAGTAGGTTTAGAAAAAATTATTGATTTACAGTAATGAAAAGTTTTACTGCAATGAGGAAAGCGCGCGAGGATTTCAGGACGAAACTGATGAACTTAATTTGTCAGTCTGCGCCCGGTGAAGAAGGGGACTGTATACCTTCCGGTGATGAGAAAAACATGTTGAGATACTATTACTACCTGCGTTACGGCATCGATACAATCCATGTAGCGCCTCTTGATAACAAAATAATATTAAGGTAAGGATATCATTCAGTATAACCGATTACTAGCTGTTTACTTTCGCGAATTAATAATTTAAAAATGTAATATTACAATCGACATACATTTAACGGTAATTTTAGATCTTCAACAGTTTTCAACCTTTGTCGTTGGATGTATACCAATACAACGATGCGCCGCCCGTATCCCTTATATAGCAAAGATTCAAAGCTTAATAAATAGATGAGTATTTTAATAAAAAAAAAAAATAAGTAAAAATCTCATTAGCAATACAGACCACTTTAAGCAAAGTGAGAAAAAGTTACTTCCGATTTTAAATTCTACGAACTTTAATGAAATAAAAGGTCTAAATTTTATGTCATGAAACAAACTAACTACTAAATCTTCTTGGTTAATAATGCAACTGTCAACACTTAAGGGATAATAAGTCATTGGTGTATTACCAGAAATAAATCAGGTTTTCCAACACAAAACTTTAGTTTAACTCTTTGTTAAGTGATGATGACGAAGGTGTTAACAGAATGTAAATTAATTTTATTATTGTGCACCTTTTTGCGCTATTGTTTGGAGATTTAAATCTTTAAAATATTCCTTTTTTTTTAGAGTTCACGGTTTAATTTCTTTGAAGTTGAAAAAATGGAAGGACACTTTGTTCTCCTGTACAGATGAAATGCGCGAAGACTTTATGATGAGTATGAAGAAGGCTATCGTGGACTTTGTGCTCAAAGATCCTAACACGGTTTAACTTTTTATATAATTTTGATTTGTTATAAATACGCACAGTTTTCATTAGTCTTCTTTTTAATTTAATTAAATTATGTTTTCGAAAAATAAATCGGACAATAATTTTGAGACATGATTATTTTCTATTACTATTCGATGTATCCAAAGTAAGATTACGTTAAACGTTTGTTTAATTAAAAATTGACTTTATCGTCGCTTATATCTGCTAGAAGCTTGTCATCGATTTTTCGATTTCAGGAAGAATCACTTGAAGAGGAGGATACTCCTCTAAAACAAGAACTTGCCAAGAAGGACGATGCTTGGAGGAATCGCTATGTTCAAGGACAGAAATATATGACCAAAAATTTGCATAGCGTCAATCCGTGTATTGCACAAGTATTGCAA
>MOOZ01000341.1:183503-197912 GCA_002930495.1 Cecropterus lyciades
TCCCGTTGTGGCATGATATACATGGAGCCGAAGGGCCTCGGCTGGAAGTGTCTGATGGAGTCGTGGCTCAACACGCTACCACCGGCGCTGCACGGCCATAACCGCAACCTCATCCGGACGCTCTTCAACCGGTTCATGTCGCCGCTGCTCTGGTTGGTGGAGTACTCGGGGAAAGCTAAGGTAATGACGGAAAAGTAACAAGAATTGCTTGTATTCAGTCTGCTTATTAGAGCGGACTGAATACGAGCTTGTAAAATTATGAGAGTCAAATTTGGATGTACAAGTATTTTAGATGTAAATTCCAAAAAATATATACAAGAAAATACTTGGATGATCAAAAATATTTTGATATCTTAATGGAAAAGTAGCACACTTCTTAGGTCCAACAATAAGCTAAAAATTAAAGTCGGTACAAAACACCTTATCATAATCAGTCGAACCGCTTAGTAGGAGAAAAAAATATGAAATTTCACATATATTTTCTGTATACAAATGATTTACTATATATTTTATAATATATATATATATTACTTCAAAATAATCCAGCGACTTTGTTTTACAGCAAATGTATGTCACGTCTCGAAGCAATTTGGTCAAAGCATGTATGAATCTATTTGACACATTTATGGACGATTTTTATGATGATAAATATATGGAACAAATATCGGATCTAGACGTGCGAGCACAATTAGAGGTGAAGAAATATATTCTAATGATATAATGTTCTTAACAGTTAGGTTTTCAAAGATTTTGTAGAACTTAAACATACATTTGGTTATCAGGGTGTGTTTTTCTTCTCGTGCATTTGGTCGATCGGATCCACTTTGGAAGCGGATAGCAGACCAAAATTTGACATGCTGTTTCGAGGTCTCTTGGAAAAAGAATTTCCAGAAAAAGTGATAGAAGTCTTAAAATATCCAAGGGAAATAGCCAAACCAGAAAAACAATACATATTTACTATTCCAAAAGAAGGCTTAGTTTATGATTACAGGTTTATTAAAGAGGTATGTACGATTTTGATAATTCACTGACACTTCTAAGTAAACTCTTCTATACCATATTATGGTTTTCAGGGTAAAGGTAAATGGAAGCCATGGCAAGATGATGTAGTGTCAGCACCACCAATAAGTCGTGACACACCACCGAATCAAATTCTGGTTACAACTCTGGACAGCGTTCGGTACCTGGCACTGTTCAAGCTCCTTGTGACACATCACAAAGCTGTCATGATGGTTGGTCCCACTGGCACAGGGAAGTCTTCATATATTATAGTAAGTAAAATGCCTCAAGAATAATTAAAAGTTGTAATTTAAATGAGTGTAGTTTCTTTCAAGAATAATTTAATTATTTTGATTTTCGCAGGATTATCTAGTGAAACGAGTTGATACTAAGGTATATAAAGCGTTGATAATGGCATTCTCTGCACAAACAAATTGTAATCAGACGCAGGACATTATTATGGGAAAATTGGACAAGAGACGAAAAGGTAATTCGAATATTCCTTAATTTTGGCAAGTTACAAGTGTATTATATAATCTAAGTGTGATATGTTTCAGGTGTTTTCGGACCACCAATTGGTTGTTACAGTGTAGTGTTTGTGGACGATGTAAGTATGCCTCAGGCGGAAACTTACGGAGCGCAACCACCTATTGAAGTTTTAAGGCAAGGAATTGATCTCGGCCTGTGGTACGACCGCAAAACGAATGTTGCGATGCACCTCATTGATGTACAGGTAAATGATGAATTTCTTTATTTTTAGGTAGCTGATACTATGAAGAGGACTGTAGTAGATTAGCTTAAGTTACATGGTTACTGTAACTTTTTTACTACATTATATCAAGAAGATTTTTACGTCTTCAATAGATATTAAAGATTTCTAGACATTGAAGAAACATTAAGATTTAAATTATCGCCTTTTCTATTTTAGTTTATGTGCGCTATGGGTAAACCTACGCCAGGAGCAAAACTGGTCACGCCAAGATTTTCACGGCATTTCTCATTCTTTTGTATTGATGAATTCGATGATGAGACCCTTCAAGTGATATTTGGCAGGATAATGTTATGGCATTTGGACACGAGGTAAACATCATATGATTATTTATTATACAAACAATAAGTGTTTCGATTAATTTGTTTTTAACTTCATTCAGGGGATTTTCGAAAGAGTTTGATCCATGCATCGAAGAGATTGTAGCTGGAACTCTCGAAGTGTACAAGCAATGTCGACTAAATCTTTTGCCCACTCCGTCAAAATCCCATTACACGTTTAATTTGAGAGACTTCTCAAGAGTTATTCTGGTACATATTATTCCTCTTAAGAACGTTTAATGTTGAGATTTTTTATATAGTGTTTTAATTTATTTATTGATATTCCTAGGGGGTCTTATTATCGGTCCCCGAAGTAACGCCGGATCTACAGTCCATCAAGAGATTATGGGTACATGAATGTTTGCGTGTGTTCTCCGACCGACTCATAGAAGACTCGGACAGACATTGGCTCGTACAGTGTCTTCGAGAAGCGACTGCATTACATCTCAATGACGATTTTGATAAGATGCTCTCGCGTCTTCTCGATAATCCTAATGAAAAGGTAACATTGGCTGACCAAATCAATTTAGTCGTGGTTGAAGATTATTATGAAGTCGATTCATTCATGGTTTTAACATTTTTTTCTATTGCTGTTGTGTTTTGCATTTCAGATAACTGATCTCCATCTCCGGAAATTGATTTATTGTGATTTTGCCAATCCAAAAGTTGACACCCGTTTTTATATGGAAACGACCAATATGGAACACTTAAATTCTACTGTCGATGCTTTCTTGGTGGAATTCAACAATATGTCGAAGAAACCTATGAATCTTGTGCTCTTCAGGTGCTTTTCTAAAATTATATTATTTAATTTTGTTACGTGTGTCATTATTATAAATGTAATAGTGATGTTATTTCTATTTCGTCGTAACGGCTCTACCCTTTTCCTACAATTATTTACAAAAAAGTTTTCAGCACATTTTACAGAGGTTATACTTTTTAACTTTGGCGGTTGAGAACATTGCTGTATACATATACATGCTTAGGGTGTCCATAAATGTAATGTCCATAAATGTAATAGTATGTGATTATTATAATAAATAATTTTAATATAAATAATTAATATACTTATGAAGATGAATAATTGATAACGGTAGTCTTACTTTTTATTAGATACTATGACAACGACATATTTGTAATTTTTCTCATATTTGATCGGAATCTGAAGAGATCATGACTGTGGTTTATATTGTCGCGACATATTATCGCGCGATCGCCTTTACTCTTGTTCCTGCTAAAGATGTTCCAATCGCTATTGAAGCCTTATTATGGAGGTGGGGTTCCACGAGACGTGTATGATGTGTGTTATGTGATGTGTATTTATTGATTCATTCTTTATGTACCTTACAAAAATTCATGTACTAAGGTGGACTTAATGCTACAAGCATTCTTTGCCAGCAAACCTTCAGGCAGTCAGAAACACAACGAACACGTTATAAAGGAAAAAGTATAATGATAAGAATATGTAAAAATAAGTTGTGTGTGGTGTTTACCAATTCGCGCTTGGCCTTTGTGGTAGTCTAATATCTGAAACTAAAGAGAAGACCCGTGCCCAGCAGTGCCACAATAATTGGTTGACGACCATTGTATTCGTTTTTTTTTTTGTAAAGGCCTCCACAAATATGATCTAAGATATAGGATATATGTATAAATAAATTATTCTTCTATTGTTCCGTGTAACGAAAACTTTCATATTCATAGGCCATGGGCCCAGATCCGATTTTTCTAAATGAAAATAGTTTTTTTTTTTAAATGGTGTAATGTAATTGGTATCGTATTACTTGGATATTGCATTGTTTTTTTTAATCAAAAATGACATCTAACTATAATTAAATACTTAGAATGTTCCCAAAGTGAAAGGGGTAAAAAACTAAGATATTGTATGTGTGTAGGTTCGCGATCGAGCACGTGTCGCGCGTGTGCCGCGTGCTGACGCAGCCGCGCTCGCACGCGCTGCTCGTGGGGCTCGGCGGCTCCGGCCGCCAGTCGCTCACCCGCCTCGCCGCGCACATCAACGAGTACGACCTCTTCCAGGTGCGTATATACACCTTATGTTTGCTAATACTCTTGGCGATAGTACGTTGATGATTGTTTGGCAAAGGGAGATCTCCCAGCAGTCTAGGTGATGCATAGGTAGCGGCCGTTTTCCGACAGTTTCAGTTCAAAAGTAGAATATATACAAGATTCGGATGGACGCTGAAATAATGAAATATGTATTATATTTTTATTGACTTTACTACTAAATAGTTTATGTATTTTCAGAGAAGTAATAAAATATTAACAATGTAATAAAAATAAATTTCATCGTGTTTAGGTTGAAATGAGTCGAACATATGGAAAGAATGAATGGCGAGAGGATCTAAAAACCCTGTTAAGAAAATCGAGTACACCAGACTTGCACATGGTGTTTCTGTTTATAGAATCACAGGTAAGAAAATAACCGAACAGAAAAAAAAGTACCTACAGTAGTATTTATTTCGATATAAGTCGCTATTGTATCTAATTCTTATATTAATTTACTTAGATTAAAGAAGAAGGTTTCTTAGAAGACGTGAATAATATGCTTAACTCTGGTGAAGTTCCTAACATTTTTGGTGCAGATGAAAAAGCAGAATTGTGTGAGAAAATGCGAGTGGTAAGTAACATTATAAGTTCAGAATTTAGTGCTAAGATAACCCAAAATGATCTCTAATATTTTTATATTTTATCAGATCGATCGTCAACGTGATAAATCCTTGCAAACTGACGGCAGTCCTACAGCATTGTATGCTTACTTCGTTTCAATAGTTCGAGACCAGTTGCACATAGTACTAGCTATGTCACCAGCCGGAACTTCTCTTAGAACTCGCATACGAAAATTCCCCTCATTAGTAAATTGCTGCACCATCGATTGGTTCCAGGTATTACTCTTTTTTATTAGAAATTACTTTAATTTAATTATTCATAATATTTGTTTCATTCAGTTATTCCAATCGAACTAATTTTAATATCATATTTATGACAATTAACAGGAATGGCCTCCGGATGCTTTACTTGCAGTAGCCACTCGTTTTCTAAAAGATGTCGAACTGACAGATTTAGAACGGGAAACTGCTATTAAACTGTGCCAAATGTTCCACACCGATACGCAGGAATTGACGAGGCAATTCTTACTGCGGCTCAAAAGATACAACTATGTGACGCCCACTGCATATCTGGAACTTATCAATATGTTTAAATCTTTACTGAGCAAAAAGCGAACGTAAGAATCTTACTATTAATAAGCATTTGGCATATTTTTAGAAAACTAAAATAAATGTCCTGATGAACCTAAAACGTGAAATTGCTTTTAGGGAGCTATTGACTGGTGAAAAACGATACATTACTGGTTTGGATCAACTAGCTATTGCTGCCAAATCAGTGGCAGCTCTTCAGCAAGCATTGGAAGTGCTGCAACCCAAACTAGCTGCTGGTGCTGCGGCTGTAGCAGAAACTACGGCAAAGGTCGAAAAAGAAAAAGAGGGTGTAGCGTTAGTAGAAGCTGAGGTGCTAGCTGATCAGGCTGCGGCTGAAGAACAGGTAAGAAATAAATCGTCGCTTGAGAAATGTTACAAATTAACCATCGCTTGAGAAATTTTAGAAACATTTCTTAAGCGATGGTTAATTTCTTGTATCCTCTCTTCTTGTATCCTTTAATATTCATCTTAATTATTCTTGATATGCTAAAAACAGTTTTAATATATAGGCAAAAGAAGCTCAAGGCATAAAGGACGAATGCGATGCCGACTTGGCAGAAGCGATGCCGATCTTGAATTCAGCGTTGGCGGCGCTGGATACTCTTACCCCACAGGATATTACTTTTATCAAGACAATGAAAAGTCCGCCGCGAGGCATCAAGCTTGTGATGGAAGCTATTTGTATTCTGAAGGTATAGGTTATCTTGAAATGCCCACAGGGTTTTATTATTTACAAAATATATTTCCTTACTCAAGTTTCAATTATTTGCTTTTTACTGCTTACTTAAAAAGGATGATCCAGTAAGTATTATTTAGTGTCCATAATAACAACATTAATTAGTTATGATTATTTCCAAATTGGGTACGTATGAATTAGTTTTCCATTTTGTACTTAATTTACCCGTAATATTATTCGTTCTTAATTGTGCATAATTGCAGGAAGTGAAACCAGACAAGATCCCAAATCCATCAGGAGTAGGAACAATAGAAGATTTTTGGGGTCCGTCAAAGAAATTGTTGAATGATATCAAATTTTTAGAATCTCTACAAAACTATGACAAAGATAATATCCCTCCGGCTGTTATGAAGAAGTTGATGACAACTGTCATGCAGGATGATGGTTTCGTACCGGAGAAAATAAGGGCAGTCTCCGTGGCAGCAGAGGGTGAGTGATAAGGTTTCTTGTTGTAAAGTGGTTTATAAATACGTGTTGATTTCTAAATTCATGTGATTGTTTGTACGTTGCCCAGAGTTTAAGATAATATATATTTTTTATTTTTTAATTATTCTAAACGGGGTGTAACAACGGACGAGTCAACGACCTTTATATCTAGTATATTGAAAATATCATTGTTATGAGGTCGCTTTCCCACTACAAATATGCGAAGAAGCTAAGCTATGTATGTATGTCGACTCCACCAACAGGAATGCTTGATTTTCAATTTCTTTAATTTTATGCCATCTTACTGACGGATTTATCACACATCTATAGCTTGGCATGCCTTGCATATGTCCTAGTACTGGTTCTCGTTAGGTATGTGCAAATGGGTGATTGCTATGACGAAGTACGACAAGGTGGCGAAGGTGGTGGCGCCGAAGAAGCAGCGGCTGGCGGCCGCGCAGGCTGTCTACGACAAGGCCATGGCCGCGCTCGCGGTCAAACAGGCGCAGTTGAGAGAGGTACCGCCGTAAATACTGAATACTTAGACACGCAGGGAAAAAAGCTCATGAGTGAACGAACAATTATTTTACTTATATCATTACTTTTTCATTATTCAAAACAAAATCTATTTAAATTAATATTTAAACCCCTTTATGATAAAAATAATTCTAATTTACTATTTATATATATTTTTTTTTATAAAAGGCGAACCTAATGCCTAATCGTGTAGCTATATTGAATGTTTAGTTTATTGAATGTGAATAAAAAAAAACATCAAAATAACATTTTTGTAATAAGTGCATTAATATCTATATTGATGTTAATCAATTTGATTTGGAAATTTAGGGTATACTAATAGTGTTACTAATTATTTTTACAGAATAATATTAATTAAGGAGTCGTATATCTACAATAATTAAGATTTAATCAAATAATTGTTAATATAATAGTATTGCTAAAATTAAAAATATATGGAAACAATCTCAAGAGGATATTCAGCTATTGTATCTAAAAATTGTAGGTGCAACAAAAATTACAAAAACTAGAAGAAGCATTAGCGGAGCAGAGCCGACAGCAGAAGATGTTGGACGATGAAGTGATGGACTGCAGCAACAAGCTGAAGCGGGCGGAGATGCTCATCTCGGGGCTCGGCGGCGAGAAGAGCAGGTGGACGATCATCGCGAAGACACTGCGAGACACTTATAATTCTCTTACAGGTAACATCAATGAAAAATATATATTTTCTACATTTATAATGTCAAAATAGAAGAATTTTATGTTGTCGTTGATATATACATACATATTAAGTACTAGGACTCGTAGCAGAAATCAAATTTAAATATCTACTAAGTCAATTTAACAGTTAACCTGATTTGCCAAAATTTTATTTCGCATGTTTTATCGGTTAAACATAGCGAAAAATAATCTAGAGTAAAATAACTTAATACGTCTATAATGGGAGCTTTTCAAAGACCTTCTTTATTAAATTCTTTGGGAGAATTTTCTTTTCAAGCTTACGAGTAACTTTGAATAACGTCTAAGCCAGTCAAATGAGACTATGCCGATAGCCCTTAAATCCTTTTCAACGAGAATAATACAGGCTTTGAAGTCTTTAACTTGACAACTGATAAATTTGATTCTTTTGAATCACCCTCCCTGATAAAAAAGCAAGCAAGGATCTGAAATATAAGAAGCTCTTTATTTTTCTTACACAAAGTCCCGCGAGATCCCATCTAGTCAGCGCGGTATATAGTGTTCTTTCATCGCAGTACGGCGGAAACTCGGGGAGGTACACCGGATATTGAATTTGCTTTCATAAGGTTTCAGCGTCTGAAAACTCTGCACTCTCTGAAGGAAGAAAACTTCCAATTACTCGCGATCAATACTCGCCGGAAGTACGAGCATCTTCAAAGCGTTACCCTGATGCCACAGACTAATGGAGTTTCCGTACATTATAGATTAATTAACTTACTCAGCTTTTACTACATAAAAGCGCTACGTTCTCAAAGTTTACACTTAATAAAGTTATGAAGTGCGCTCTGTAAAGAGGGTTTTTTAAGTACGATTACTTTTATTATTTTTTCAGGTGATATTTTAATAGCAGCCGGTATTATTGCATACCTGGGGCCGTTTACAGCAGTTTTTAGAAATGAACAAGTGAGTATACTCGTATTAAAGTTGTATATTTTTTATTACTAGTCGTCTGTCGAAATTCGACTGTAATTTTAATAAATGTAAATAAAAACTAAACTTGATATTAACATACACATTGTGCATTTTATTCTGGATAAACTGAATTTAAAAACGATCACCCGTGTTTTAACAGATATCTAACGTTCTGGATATTATTTGTATTGTTAATTATCAATAATGTAAACAGCGAATATTTTATTTTGTATACTTTAAATATATTTATAAAGCTTATTTTATATAAATATTATCCTTTACTTTGACTATGCCATATCTCACACTCGTCCGTGCGCATAGTATTCATGAAAAGGGATCGGGAGTTTTCGCTTTACGTATTAATATATAGATCAGCAGTGTTATCTCTACGTGTGTCCCACGGTTCCTCCGCGTTAAATATAAAAATATTTGATTTGTTTAAGACGTCTTTTTAGCGAGATTGCAATGGCGACTGCGTGTTTGTAGAGATTAGGTCATTATTTTTAACACAACATGTGTTATCGTTTGAAATTGGAGATGTAACTAAGCAGTTTTCGAAGCATTCATTATAGTCATATGTAGGAGGAATAACCTACTTAACAATTTTTCAAAATATTATAATAATAAAACATCAATGGCCCACGGTACCCATGGTTAAAAACTAAAACATAAATGGTCCACGGTACCCATGGTTTAAAACTAAAACGTCAATGGCCCACGGTACCCATGTTTTAAAACTAAAACGTCAATGGCCCACGGTACCCATGGTTTATAACTAAAACGTCAATGGCCCACGGTACCCATGGTAAAAAATTAAAACATAAATAGCCCACGGTACCCATGGTTTAAAACTAAAACGTCAATGGCTCACTGTACCCATGGTTAAAAACTAAAACATAAATGGCCCACGGTACCCAAGGTTAAAAACTAAAACATAAATGGCCCACGATACCCATGGTTTAAAACTAAAACGTCAATGGCCCACGGTACCCATGGTTTAAAAATAAAATGTCATTGGCCCACGGTACCCATGGTTTCAAACTAAAACGTCATTGGCCCACGGTATCCATAGGTGAAGAAGTGGGCGCAAGCGTGCCACGACTGCGGCATCGTGTGCACGCTCAACTTCAGCCTGATCAAGTCGCTGGGCGAGCCCGTCACCATCCAGCAGTGGAACATCGATGGCTTGCCGTCCGACGATTTTAGCGTTGAGAGCGCTATTATTATCATGTAAGATTATTAAAGTATAGAATATAGTTTAAATCTATAATCTCTAGAACTATCGTAGAACATATTTCATACAGTACACACTCATTTATTTAAGACAATAGACTATACCTAATTTAACTATTTTTCTGAAACCCGATATACAACCTAAGCTCTATGTAGTATGAGCCACTATATACGCAGAAGCTCAATGTCGGTTTTTGATATAGACGTGGATAGGCATAGTTTAAGAGTGAAAAATTTGCAATAAACATTTTATTTTTTATAATGCCAGTGTTGGGAAGATATGCGCAAATTTTGCTTAGGAACAAAAAATTAACTTGATATTGTCGTACCTTATAAAATACATTTGTAAGATTGATATGACAAACATCATCGAGGTATAGTTGCCTCGCTGAGAATTGATCCCGTTGCCGTCTATATACCTACTCGTTGATGTCATGTGGGAGACCGATATGTAGTAAATTGAAGGTTGACATGCAGAGAATGCTTATTGCGCTAACCTTTGTTCCTACACAGGATTGTAAGGTACATAAAGAATAACTAGATAAATGCTGTGCTGAATAGATTGTCACAAATAATACAAAAATATTTCTTGGCAATAAAGTTGGTACCTTCAAAAATACATCGCAAACCATTGTAGTGATTATGGTAGTACACGGTTGTTATCATCCCTAATAGAGTAAGGATTTTTTTGATATACCTACAGTTAACTGAAAGTTGTACTTTTAAAGGACTGCCCGTCGTTGGCCACTAATGATCGACCCTCAGGGCCAAGCGAACCGGTGGATAAAGAATATGGAGAAACCGAATAATCTCTGCGTTGTCCGTATGACTCAGGCGGACCTAGGCAGGGTGTTGGAGAATGCGGTGCAGTTTGGTCAACCGGTAACTTACATTTATTTACGTATTTACCCGAACACGTCAGAAGAAAATCACTACCGTAGTGGTTTTCGAGTGCATGCACGAGTATATAATATATGTATGTCCATTTCTTTGGCACGCTCTATAGCCCTGTTTGGGCTTATGGATTTTTACATAATATGAGGTCAGGATAAACAAAAAATCAGATAACTACTACCAAAACTAGGCGCTTAATAAATACTGTTGCACGTGGTGACAACCACTTGTATGTACAAAAATGTAAACAGAGAAAAAATAACTGCCCAGGTGCGAGTCTTAATCGCATACTAAGGGTTCCACCAATATCTGTTTATAATTATATTTATCCACGCGCAGATGTAAAGCCGAGCAGTAAAAACACGAGAGTTAGTGACGTCATTATCCCCTTCATGGTTTCAGACTTTCATATTTAAATTTTAAAGAATAATAAAACACTTAAAAAATAGCATAACTTTAGGTGGCATATACGAGGTAAACACTTAATTTTCTATCTGGAAGAGCCTTATCGCGATGCAAAATAATTTACGAAAATGCGTGTTTAGGCACGGCTGAAAATTTAGGCACGGCTGTAAGTTTCGGCCATATTTTGGCCGAAACCGAAACTAAGGCCGAAACTAGATTTTTTGGCCGAAACTGGCCGAAACCGAAACCAAAACTTTCGGTCGGTCACTACTAATATGTTAAAAATTACAATACGTATTATTACATTTAAATACAAAAATTGTGAAAGCTTTATATTGTACGTATTGGTACAACGAGCCCATATTACACTACCCTCTTCCTCAAAGCTGAATCCTTATGCGTATGAAAAGCGCATTGTCTCCGTACTGAGAAGTCGTACAAATTCAATCAATGATCTCCATTATAGTCTGAGAGTTTGATAGTTACATTTGTGACCGAAACTGTTTTGAGTGAAAAGAGATTTTGAAGATATGCTCACATAATTTTGCGCAATGTCGGGATAATTATAAATTATGATGATTAAGCCGAGATTAAGCGCAGTTGTCTATATGCTACAAGTATATTTTTTAATTTTTATTTGCCTTCGGGCTTCATTTATTTAGCATACTAACTGTAGAACTAGAAAAATCGTTAAATTTAACATGTAAAAACCACGTTACAGATATTATATTATTGTAATAAAATATTTAGTCAAACTAATTAAATTATAATAAAAATTACCTCCCATAATCTTTTCAGTAAGTAATGACGTGTTCATAGAAATGTAATAATCTAAAATCACATAGACGGATAAAACGTGGTGGCATCTCGTACTATTAGGTATTAAGAGCTCTATTCAGGGGATATAACAGTAGCCATTATGCTGCGAGTCTCATAAGAGTAGATGCGTCTGGCGTAATAGGATTAATGTTCGGAAATCGGATATACATATATTTACATTTAGTATATGTAATGTGCGTGTTCACGTAGGTAACGATATTTTAGAGGTGCCATTTCATTTACAGCTTTTAAATAGTCTATAACAGGATACTTAAATAGAAGTAACTAACGGTCGTACTAACATAATATGGATTCTGATTCTTTTAATTCTTACTAGATAAGTGGCACTTTAATAAAACCAAAAATAGTACATATATTAATAAAAATAGTTACAAATTATTTTACGGGTTAGCACATAATGTTGATAGCCTAAAGGCATTTGATATTATTTTATGGGATAGAAATAGTTAACAGAAACTCAACTCACCCTATATGAACTGATTGCTATAGCCCATAATATAATCGCTTGGACCCCCTCAAAAAAGAACTAAGACTAAAAAGAAAGAAATGTGTCCATTTTTGGGACATCGACATGTCCTTTGTAATACTGCAGGTGTTATTGGAGAACGTGTTGGAAGAGTTGGACCCAATGTTAGAGCCGCTGCTGCAGCAACAGACGTTCCGGCAGGGCGGCGCGCTCTGCATCAAAATCGGTGACACCATTGTCGAATACAGCAAGGATTTCAAGTGAGATATTGTGATATTGAAAACTAATTAAATCTACATACAAGTATGTAGTGATAATTTGAATCCCTAGATATTTTAAAGGCAAAAACTACGTATTTGCCTTTAAAAATATTTAGGGTTTCAAAGATAATCAATCGATCTTTTACCCATGACATTGTAATAACGAATTGTCGATGTGAGAAGTAAGGAATATCTTTGGAAAATTAATGCTTATAGACAATACTTTTTTATTTAATGTTAAGCTATTATCACTATATATTACACTATTATATATACAATATATATATTATTAATCACACGAGCGAACTAGAAATGTGCGAATGATTCTTATACCACGATATGTTAGAAAAGAAAACATGAGAATGTACTATTATTGGCAGTATCCTATTTTCAGGTTATACATCAGTACAAAATTGGCAAATCCTCATTATTTACCCGAAGTGGGTGTACGGGTGACTCTAGTAAACTTCATGCTGGCCAAAGATGGTCTGCAAGCGCAGTTGTTAGCGCGAGTGGTGGCCAGAGAGCGACCTGACCTTCAGCAGGCGAAGGCGGATCTCACCACCCAGGGAGCGGAGCACAGGAGACTGTTGCAGGACATTGAGAAGAAAATTCTAAACGTGTTGTCCACGTCGGAACACTTGCTAGAAGACGAAGAGGCT
This sequence comes from Cecropterus lyciades, assembly GCA_002930495.1. Classification (NCBI taxonomy): domain Eukaryota; kingdom Metazoa; phylum Arthropoda; class Insecta; order Lepidoptera; family Hesperiidae; genus Cecropterus; species Cecropterus lyciades. The sequence goes on from MOOZ01000341.1 coordinate 196,895, forward strand.
GTTCAGGTAATGAAGTGTGGTTATTGTCACGTGCTTTACCTAAATTTGCTTTGACTTAAAAACCACTATTCGAAGAGAATAAAAAGTAGGCCCTGGTAAATTGGAAATTTAATACTTTGGAACCGTCTCCAATATTTAATTTATCTCAGATTGTTACAAATATAAATTGATCTTTTGTTTTACCGTCCAAATAATCCAATAATCTTACTAATGTTACTGAAATAAGTGAGGAGTCAGATACGACCATACTCATAACGGAGGATTATCTATATATACATTTGATTGCATGACTTATATTCAGAGATCTACCTACAGCCAAAACCGCTGAAACTAGAATCTTGAAACTTTGCACACAAGTACTTATAGGTAAAGTTATATTGTGTAAGTTAGCTCTTAAAAATCATTTTGGAAATTCAACATCGTAAAAGGTAAGTAGCGGGTGAATGATCGTTTATTATAAAACATTGCGTGTATATTGGGAATAACCAGGACACAAAAGAGGTACAGTCACGAGCATAAGTATCTGACTACAGGCACGTCAGCAAAAATATCTGCCCCAAGAACGAGTTCAATAATATCTGTCTGCACCAGTGCAGCCAAAATTTCTGACATTAACAGGCAGCATAATCAAGTGACATCAAAATAATGTGATGAAAATGTACATCAAATAATTTGAGTACATGTCGAAGCAAAAATTTGTGACGACATTATTTACAAAATAATGTGACCTGTCATGGAATGCTAATAAATGTGCCTTTTTTTAGGTAACGTGGCGTTCCTATATTTTTTTATTGTCTCTGTAAATACTTTGCCGATCTCAGATTTACATCGTTGCTCAGTAGTTCTGTTTGCGAAGACTAGGCTAGTGAGAAAGTTAAAAAATAATCAAACAAATCATAACGACGTCACGTTATCTAAAAAAACTGCACATTTATTAGCATTCCGTGACAGGCCACATTATTTTGGAATAATTGTCACATATATTTGTTCCGACAGGTAATCACAATTATTTGACGTA
>MOOZ01000341.1:223566-239977 GCA_002930495.1 Cecropterus lyciades
AGAAATAGGTGTGGCGGTGGTGCTTCCGGAGTCGAACCATAAAGAGTTCTACCACCTTCATGTAGAACTCCTGTTGTGTTTGTGGAGTTCTTACAGATGTCAAGCGGCGTCAGGGACAACTTATCATCAGGTGAGTTGCATGATCGTTTGCTACTTCTTTGTAAAAAAGTAGTAACGGGTTGGAAGGTCATGGGTTAGATGATTGTGTATTCGGTCAGGTGTGGCTGATCCCGCTGAAGCGTGAGGACATCCCGACGGCGGTGTTCTACAACTGCCCGCTGTACAAGACGGGCGACCGGCGCGGCGTGCTGTCCACGACGGGCCACTCCACCAACTACATCCTGTTCATGCGGCTGCCCACCGCCGAGTCGCCCGACCACTGGATCATGCGTGGCGTGGCCTTGCTCACACAACTACCCTTCTGAACACGCTCCACTTGCTTATTGCCGCTCGTATTGCTCTACTGGGTCCCACCTGTGTTTCTTGCTGGAAGACTTTATTTATTGATTTTTATTGGGCTCCACTCCACCTATATTTGTATGTGTTAGGCTCAACCTGTATTACTATCTACTAGATTCTACGTGTTTTGCTGTCTCCTGGATTTACCTATTTCGATATTTTCCGATGTTGTTGCTATTCTTCACGTAGGTCATTTTCTAGCGATGTGCGACCACGTTTTAATTCAGCTGCCTACTTTAAACAGTTTAAATTGAAGTCTATAAACGTTTTACGTTTGGACAAACTATTTGAACGATCATATTGAGACAAGTTTCAAGTGCGATCTAATAACGAGTGAATGCAAGCAGGCAATGTAAAATTATGCTCTTTGCTGATTAGAATGTAATCACTGAAGGGCCGAGAACTTAGCATAATTTAGAATCTTGACTTCTTATATGCGTTTCCGGCATAGCATGCAAATAAGACAATAATATTTATGACTAGCAATTCCCCGCTTAGGCTACGGCCGTTTTGCGCGGCGGCGGCGGTGGTGTTTTTTCTTAAATTCTTAATATCTCCTGAATGGAACGTCCGATTTGACTAATTCAAAAAATTATCTATAGGTATTGAAACAGTTTTGAATATAAGATTTTGTATTTTGATAAAGATAAATATGAAGATATGATTATCATGGTCTGATTTTGGTCAGCTTTGTTATTAAATTTTAAAATGTATAAAGTGGTTGCATAACTACAATAGTTTGACATATAGCATCGCGAAGTTTTCTGTAGACATTGAAATACTCTCTAATATTGTAGAACATTGTTTTGTTCTATTGTCTATAGTTTTCGCAGCGTACGCGACAAAATGCAATTTTTAAGCAATTTTCTTTACACCTTGGTTCACATTACTGAAGTTTCAGCAAGGATCTCTTATTAGTAGTTTTTGAGTTATTTCAATACAAACATACAAAAATCCAAAAAATACAAAGTTGTCCTATTTATAATATTATATTATATATTATATGATAGAAGTTTTTACTGAGGAGACAATAGAAGGACATCCATGTGTAAGCAACACGTGTATGGTAGGTAAAAGTATGTACACTAAATACCTTAACAAACTTAACAATACACTACGTCATCCATCAAACGATGGGAGAGTAACTCTTGATGTGGAAACAGATAACTTATACATATAATAGTTTATGGTTATGCAATTTTCTAGTTTTATTACTTTGGTGACTCCTTATAGATTCGTAAAAACTAATAAAAATAATATATCCATTTTTTTACCTAAGTAGTTAACACGCCATTACTAGTATACTATGCACTTTAGATTAGTTTTAAAGGTTTTTTATAAGAAAGTTATAAAAGCTGTACTATTAAGAGTATATGAAATTAAATGAAATGGAATATCTTTATTTTGCATAGGCCTACGGTGGTACTTAAGATTACCTTGTCAATTACAATATTTACCACCGGATCGGAATCCGACCTTAACTGAGAAGATCCGGCAAGAAACTCAGTGGGTTTGACTTGTTTTCCTTGTATTACTTTGTATATATAATTTTTTTAACCATTTTTTTATCACATGGGCAACATTAGCTAGCTAGCTCCAGCATCTTGCCTTACATTTGACTAAACTAGACGCTTGTTTGACAACATACGCTACACTTTGACATTTAATTATTTTATCTTCTATAATAGTAACCAATGATAATACAAGTTTTGTTGTTGGAGTTGAAGATTATAACGATCTGTGACTTAATCTAGTCAATTTGAATTATACTTGGATATTTATAATTGTTACTTTGAATTCATTGTATTTTAACTACGTCAATAAAATATATTATAATTATGAAGTTGTCTTTTTATTATTCATTCCAATCATTTGTTATCTAAGGATAAATTAAACGCTAAGGAGCTTATTACAAAGTTGTTCTTTAATAATAATCATTTTGTGATTCTAAATTCAACTCAATTAAATAAAGTAGCGTTTCTTTGGTAAATGTTAGTTTATTGAATTTTAACTATAATAAATACTAATAACGTTACAATTCCAACATTTGCGAATTTGTATCGGTTATTTATGGCATAATTTCTGGGTGTAATTTAAATGACAGATATCATTTGCAAAGATAAATATGTCACAAAGTAGCGTATAAATAAAGAGGCGCATCAGCCCGGATACGAGCTATTAGGGGGTCGATCGTGCAAGTTTATCCACGAGTCTAAGATGGAAGGAGGCGCTCGTGAACGGGGTCAATGTCACCGGAGCGGTGCGTTTTATTCGGCGGGAGCCCCGGCCAGCGCCGTGGACGCTCGAGAGCTTAAGCGTATTACGGCGGCCCGTCATTTACCATGAAAAAGCTCGCATCCCAGAAACGGCATGTATTAAATAAGCGAGTAGTGGGCAGGGGCCGGGCGGCGGGCGGCGGCGGGGGCGTAGTACGGGAGGCACTCGGTCTGGCGTCGCCCGGCAACGCGGGATATCGATCGCCGCCCCGCGCAGCATCCCCCGCTGCCCGCGCCCGCCCTCGCCCGTCGCCCGCGCGAATACTTATTACACTTCGCACTACATACTCCACGTAATCCAATGAAGAAATTTCACTTGTGCCGCACAATGACACAAAACCTCCACTCGACCTTTATGTTTTAGCATTAAATTACGACCGCTCTCTACGTTTGTAACGAGAACAAATTGTATACGAAACCTTTCTTTTGATTTTTTTTTAGTTACTACTTATTTATAACGCCAGATTTGTGTTAGTAATACTGGTTAATGGAATCCTATTATAAGTAAAATTTATTAGTGCGAACATGTTAGGTCTTATATAAATAAATCATAATCACATCACATCCCATATCTATTGTGATAGTCTGGTAATTAAGTTTCTTCCCGGAATAAAGACCCTGACCCTATTGATAGCGTTAAGTTAGAATTACTTGCATATCACAATGAAATCTATTCCAGTAACGGTAGGTCCTCCACAACCTAATATAGTTCCCTCTACTTAAGGCTGTTCTTACGGTATTAGGTAATCTTAATAAACATTTACAATTTATTGGAATAATTTCACTATTTTACTATATAGGTGTCGTAAAATTATTCCAATTTTGTTCGGTAATTAATTTTATACAGGCCATTTTTATGATCAGTACTGCAATAATAACAGAACTTATGATAAAAGTTAGCCGACTGAAACATAATTCTAACAATTTCTCTTCTAGGAACATATACATACCTTATTATGTGTGCATCAATTCGGCATCTACCTTGTTTTCTAAGGGCTCCCACCGAGCCCGGGCCGCCGCCGGGCGGACATTGTTCGCATTATTATCGAATCTCCACGTTGCCATGACGAGAGACATGCTATTCTAATTTACTGCCATTACAGGGGCTGTTATCTGCTTCGAGACGAGCTCTCGAGGGGAATACTTTACCTCCGAAATTAATTTCGAGATGTTATAAATGAATAACAAACATTTCTCGAATTTTCAAGTGTACTTATACCTATCGTGATCGCCGTGTAACCAGCGCCAATTAATAATGTTAGGGGAAAATATTTAAGATGAGTAAGAGTCATATGATCATATCATATTAATAACCGTATAACGGGCTCGCCCCTGTCACAGCAACTTATTGTTAATCCTGAACGCAAATATTAATGGTATTTTAACGTATTTGAATATCAAAATGGCGATATAAATAAAACAACAGTTTTCGTTGCAACAAAATAAAACTTTTAACCATAAGTGCGAATTTTGCTGCCACTTCGAGTTAAGCTGTCACAACACACCCTAAATCATTATCGTACGGAACACTCGACTGAGCTGAGTTGGGTGTTATCCGTGCAGTTTGAGTAATGGCTTTGCCCTACAACCAGCGGGCTTATAATAAATTCTTTGTCAGCGCTCGGCTCAGTCGTAGCGCGATATTTAATGTTCCCGTTTACCATTTAAAAATGATAGTACCTATGCGATGATCGAAATATCATTGTCGCACTGTTAATACGAAAGCCGCATGAGTCTGATACATTAAAACAAAGACATTCAACTAAATAGTAGTGATAGACCGGACATGGGGAATAAATGTGTCATTATACATATATTTCTCACAGTCATTACATATTTTATCTTATTGCATTTAAATGAAAGCGCAGCCACCATTATCATTATCAAGAGGTCTATTGATTAATCACGTTGCATATAGAAACATCATTTTAAGGGTTTGAACAAATCACTGTAAAAATAAATCAATACTCTACAGCGTGCGCTAACACGCAATGAAAATTTGATTAAAATGCAGCACACACCTATGTAGTATGTATATGGTACACAGTGCCGCCGTGCGACGCAAACACGCCACATTTCCACCGCTCGTGAACATAGCGGAGGATGTGTCTCAATTTTCCAACCCTTCTAATTAAATGATAAACATTCAAATGATTAACCGTCCGGTGCCCATTCGTTTCTGTTTTGTTAATCATTTCTTTGATGTCCGCTTTATACACCCGGAACAATATATGTAGGCCGTAATTATTCAACCATGCTTAATGTGTACGATTATAGGAAAAACATGAAATTAAAACATGATACATGTCTATAAACAAATGTAATTAACAAATTACAACTTAAATGAAACATTTACCACATCAAAACTCGGCCCTCGTTACCCTGCCTGAGTACATTTTTGCATATATCCAATTAGATAAACCTAGCGATTCTTAGTGATCGCTTTAACAGAGTTGGAGTCTACAAATCTCCGCTTACGAAGTGGTATAGACACAAAAGGAAGAGAATCCTAATGGACAAACAGAATAGAAGCACTAAGGATTATGAAACCCTAATGAGATATGGATATTCGCCGCATCGCTGCAAGCCCTTGGTCAAACTTTACACTGTCTGATCCGATAAAAGCTTGTTTCCGCCTCGCCAGTCCCTTCATATTTATACCGGCTATTTAGGTGGTTTGTTTGAACGAACCTATCGTAAGTATATGGCATCGGTCGGCTTTGTGTTCAGAACGACGAACCAATCGGTTATTGGAAGCAAAGCTCTCTGAAGCTCCCGGCGCTGAGGGCCTTCCAATTTTAATGTTATGTAACCGAACTGAATTAATTCGGGCTCTGTCGCTGCTAGTTCAAACATACGCTCCACAAACCAATTTCGAATAAATATTGCTTTTTAACTGTAATAAGGTTTGCGGTGTAGTTATCGCAATTAAAAAGTTCGTTCGATTCGAAACTCGATTTTCAGATGTGTTTTCATACTCGAAAGTAATATGTACAATATTGTTGTAAATTGAATTATTTAGACAGGTAGGTAGGTAAGATTACTACTACAAGTATGAATATCAAAATCAAATAGATATTCAAATCTTGGAGTCAAAAGTGTAAATATTGGTTACGTAAATAGCATGTTGGCACTTCCTATGTCGGAAAAGGCCAAAGTACTATTTAAACTATTAGAATTAGGTTTAAATAAATAGGTGTTTCTTTTGTACTAAATTGGATAATGATTTTGTATATTGGAAGTCTTTACGGGACGATGTGGTCGCTCAGCGACAAAGTCCTGAACAATAAAAAAAATATTACACATGTTGAAATATATTTATGTTACGTATCTACTAACTATCTAACTATCCTAACTGCAATTATTTGTTAGACTCCGATAATTCTATAATTTTTAACAATTGTTTTAACCTATTTATTATATTTATATTTATTAATACTCATAACTGATAATATACGATTCGATCATACTCGATACTTACGCCATATATTCTGTTTATAATAATACATATTACATTTTATTTTAGAATGTACTTTATATTCATTGTAGAAGTTAATTTATTAAGTTTCAATCATGCACCGTCATCGGCACCTCACATACATAACTCACGAGGAACATATTTAAACAAACAGAGTAAACAAATATATTTTGGTCCTAATGGTCTTTTTTTACCGGTTAACTTTCCATTTTGTGTTAACTCTCAGATTTAACTGAAGTTTTATTTTGAAATAATGCAGTTTTACACGGTTTCTAATTTGATAAAACCGTAGTAAAATAAAACATATGAGAAAAACATACATTATATTTCTATGTAACATGATAGTTTAAGACTTTTTCACATCATAAAGTTGTAACGTGTACAATGAGCTTGCTTTGAGACCCCAGCGACGCAACGTGGCTGCTGGATTCACTCAATATTGTACACTCGCGTGCTTCTCACCGTTCTTTCAAACCTCGTCAACTAAGCGGTGTGTTTTTCACACATTTCTCAAAACTCAAAACTGATTCAGGACTTCGCTGTGAGTCAGCGCCCACAAGGGAGCAATATCGCCCACTTTTAAAAACACTGTTCTAATTGAATGTCTGTAGCAACGGCCTCAGCCTGGTCGAACATCCAAATGTGCAATCTAGCTATCTGTGGCTTAGTATCATGTCACGACAGAGAATGTAGATTAATTGCATTTGTAGAAACCTATGTATGTTGCATAGGACAATCAATGTTGTTTGTTTCTGTTATATACGTGTGGCATATCCTACATTTTCGACAAAGGACATACGTCATTGTTTTTATTAATACATATTTTTTAACTTAATTCGTTTGTTTGTTGTGTGTTCTACAGTGTATGTGTATGTTGGATTTACGCGTGACAAGAACCTTTGAAGCAGTTTTAATTTGAATGTACCCAACCCCAACAGCGCAAACAACGAGCAATCATCAGTGCCCTCATTATGCCCGTCGAAGCATGCAGGTATATTTATTAACCCTGGAAGCTGGTATACGTATAATGCGTGTTCATCATCGCTAACGTGTGAATCATTGTTTAATTGGAGGCACGCGGGGGACGGGGACGCATCGATCGTCTCGCGTCGCTATAGCAACCCTGCCCGCCCGCCCCGCGCGCCGCCCTATTCATTTGTAATCATTTGTTTCGCGGCCGTCGAATAATGGTGCTCGTCAAATGACAAAATTTGATGAATTACCTTTGAGGTACATGGATAATACATTTATAACGCATGATAAATATGGGAGTGAACAGGATCTTGCTAGATGTGTAAAGTTCGAGAATATCATTTAAACTTTCACATATCTTAACATGTTAGTGTAGGTATGTATATATACTGGACCATTAATAAATATAACCGATTTTTTTTTAAATTGACCCTTATTAAGAGAAAAAAATAAGTTTATTATATTTCATTATATTTTATGGCATATTTTTAAATTCATGTTTTTGTTTATTGCTTACTATTTTCTCTAAAAATCATAGGGGAGCATTTTTGAAAATTCCCGACTTTCAGTCCTTTCTGTTTTTTTGGAATGACTTTCATTTTTATGATAATTATAATAAGTGAATATAAAAAGTATCAAATAAATACTTTAGGTAACAATTTCGACTTTACAGGCCATACTTGTAGCATGAATGTTATGGAAACATTAAACGAGCCGGTTTGGCCAGCTGCCAACGTATGGCTAGCTGGTCGTTGTTCCTTAACAATGAACCATTTTTCTAAATTCCATATAATATTTAGACGCAGGTCAAGTCTATCTAAAAAATTTATAGTTATTAAGTTCTTACATTTTTTAATTTAACCGACAACACAGTCCACTTGATGGTTTATCACCTGTAATAAAACCTGGATAGACCTAATTGAAACCGTAATAGATGCCATTGCGCTAAATACCTATAGCATTGCTACCCCTGACGACTAAATTGTAATTTCTCGTGCAAGTGTAAAGAGAATGACATAATGAAATCCTTCAAACTAGTACATAGCAGCGCTTGACATTGATATTATGCAGAAATAGCTATCACTGTGGTTTTTTCGGAGTCGATCTACGAAAGATTTTCATTTGGAAAAAATCTAAGAAGAATTCAACGTTTACAAATACTTAATTTATATACAAAGTTACTTACCGTGTATGAAGGATGGTCTGAAGTCTTCACATGTCTCTCGGGACCGGTGGCTTTGTTTACGCGTCATTTATTAGATGTATGCGTTTCGACGCTCGATTAAGCAGGGGGGAGATGCGAGAACCTTGCTTCTGGATTTGAGTTTTTTATTTTTATATGGTAGATATATGTATATTTATATAAATCACTATCACAGAATTAACTTCATCTAAAAATGTCTTAAACATTTACAACAAACGCACAACTCGCATAAACTACATATACTATATAAATAATTACTAAAAAGACTACATTTAAAATGTCAAATGACATTAAAATTCATAAAATTTCCAGCTGTACTTATCTCTGGGTATATTGACAGGAAAGAGATATTTCAATATTATTCGATATATCTTCCTTATGCATCATTCAATCAATGTGTAAATAGTAGACAGTAAGTAGACAGTAGTAAATTGTAAACATAATATATAAGTATTATTTTAATATTCCGCTGTATACATCAACTATGTCTGGGTACTGGCTATTATCGTAGCTATGATAATTATTAGCAATATCCTGATGTGCCATGTTTGATTAAAACTGTTGAAAAACCAACGAGCACATGTCTAGATCATATTGACAGAAACATGCATCCTGAAACGGAACATTCCCTCGCACATTATGTATATCATCTTTCATTACTAAAACTTCGAACATGAAAGTATATATTTGATAAGAGAAAGATCCAGTACAATCGAAAAAATCTCGTTAAAATCAAATACATTTTTTTTTGAAAATTTTAAGTAAAAATAAATGCAAGGAGAAACTTACATTAAATCATTATTATTACCATCCATTTAATTTACACATTGTATTTATAAGAAAAATTAAACATAACGAGCACTAATAATAATATGAGTGCGCTACGAGCAGTGGGTCTACGGCGAAGCCACTTGTGTTTTAACGGGCTATTCACAGTATTTGCGCTAGCTTGGCTTTTGAATTTATTATAATACCACTTGTAAATAAAAGAAGTTTGCTATTTTAACCGTATATATGCAATTACAGAATACCTTTTAAACAAGTCATTTAATTTAATTGCAACATAATTATTATGCGGTAATATTGTACATCTTAGGTTTCAATTTAAAATTTATGCCTACTCATTTATGTTTCAATATTTGAAAGCATCATTAAAGTTATCTAATTTATCTCTGGTCCCTTTGACGAGATGTTGTATCAGCTAGATACAAAAACTCAAAGGTATTTTCCAATTAATCGGCCGTTCGATATAGCGACAAAGCATAAAACATGCTGTGAAATGGGGTGACGGCCGTTGGGAGCTCCACCCCAGCCAAGTGTTAGCTTTTCTCAAATAATTTTAATAGAAGTCCGCTGCGAGCGGGCGACGGGGTGGGGAGGGGAGTGCGCAGGGGGAGTTTGCAAAATGAGATTTCCTTTGAGCCGGAGCCCGAGCGGAAAGCCGCTGACCGCCACCAGCTTCGGCCGAATCATGTCCCTCATATATCATGCGTCGCACTCATTTACATTTCATAATGCACACTGCTACACCGAATGTAACTCCACGTCTCCCTCCCCTCGATATTGCTTTTTACTCTAATTAATTGGATTGAACGGGATCGTGTCTGTCGCTCTGGATCTATGCATCCTTATCTAGTTCCAGTTTTTTTAATTGCAATCAGTACTTATTTGCGATTGAGGGACTATAATAACAGTTAGAAAATCAAAAGATTTACATCTTATCACTATACTCAAAATACAAACTATGCCTATGACCATAAGTGTTTACGAGGGACTCGTTAATATTGTGATGGAGTTATCCCCAGGCGCTCTTTACTAGTAGATCCCGGGCAAAGCCTTACGCAAAACCTCATTGATCCCGCCCCCGCCGCCCGCGACCACCCTCGTCATCGAGAGACCCATTAGAGCCTGTATCGGGAGCTCCCACTCAATCACGCCGGATGTCCGTCAACTTTTGTATGCGACTGCCACTCGCCGCCGGCCTTTTTATATTACTCATGTAACACCCATAGACCGCGTCCACCCTGGACCAAATCACTGATGTTGCGTACCAAATGAAATATGAAAAACGTGCTAAGTCCCGCGTCTTTGTCTGTTTTATGTATTGTAAACATAATATGCTTCTATACAGAGTATGTTTCCCAATATACGAGCAAAGTCCCAAATAAGCTACTTGTAGTACTGAATAAAGCCATCAAATGAGTTGAAATTTTTAGGGATACTGAACACCCAGAAAATCCGTCCAATCATTAGACATTTTACTTAGATATTGTGATAGAAATTCTAAAGCTAAAAATACAAGGCACGTATCTTTCTTAAAATCTGTAAGTAACTAAATCTGAAATATATGTCACATCATAATGTTCATTTTAAAAGTATATCACGCATTCCTGGAAAAAGTTATAGCACAATTTTCAAAAATCTCAGGCTAACAATTCCATACATTGATAATACAATCATAAATATGTATGCCGTCATGAGAAATACATAACACCCAACACGTTTTATTTATGTCCGCTCTTATGTATTCTAAAAGCGGCATAGTTCGAGGTCCCCTCGTAACGACGTTAAGCCTGAACGTGCCCCTACAGGTGGAAGCGGCGTGTACGTGACAAAGACCGCTAGACACCGCTTAAACAGCTTTCGCAATAAGTACTTGTGTACCTGTAAACATTGCTACGAGTAAAACAAACAAATAGTCTACCTAGACCTCAAATCTGTAGATTTAAGGTTAGTGGCATAAAACTACAAGGGAAGGTTAAGGTGTCTATTATGTGATATGGTCGTTATATGATATAGCATTTATTTTTATTTTAATAGCATTGTTCGCCGCTATAATCTGCTTTTGAAATTTGGCAGATACTAAATCACTTGCCAGGTGGTAGAACCACTGAAGTGCGACCGGGGAGGTGCCATCGCCATACCTATTTTTAGCGTAAAGCAGTTCTTGCGTTTCGGTGGAAAGGCTCACTTATATATGAGGTGACCATCTTAGTTCTCGAGAGTAGTAATGCATCTGTGATCGACTTCAGACAGAACCGGTGTTCCATTTGAAGTTGCTTACAGACGTCTATGGGCGGCAGTAACCACTTACCATCTAGTTAGTGGACTGCATAATCGTTTGCTACTTCAATCTGGAGAAAAAAACTCATTTCATCTAACTTTGGTTTCACAAGTTAATGCCACATGCATTCATCTTCAGATTTCCCTATTTCTTCCTCAATCTCTTTCTCAATCTTTGTCTATTTGGAGTTGCACACGTCCTTTTTATACGAATGTCATTGGTGTTATCTTAAGACTCAGCTCGAATAGTCTGAAAGTCATCTTGCAAATTTTGGCTTTAAAAGTTAATAGTTGGATACACATCATAGATTTTTCTTCATACTAAAATACATAAACTATTAGTTTCAAAGTTCAGCTACTTTCAAAGGCTTTAGTGAAGTTAGATGTCCGTTCGAAGCAAGTTTACTGCACGTTTTATATTAGCTTCCGGTGGACGTGTCACCTGATATCGCTAGCTTTTTAAAGAACTACAACTGTCATATGTATTCGCAGTTCAATTATTTTTAATAGCAAATCTTTATCAAAGAAGCAGCTTATGTTCAGAAGTTTTCTACATAAGATAGTATTATTTAGGTGCTAAGTTTATTTGGTCAAGTCTGACCACCATTATTTCTACTGTGCTAAGGCTGATTTAATTAAATGAGATATTTTATTCTAGTTCTCCTTAATATAATAGTACAATGACTAACCTAATTAGTTAAGGAACCTTCAAATAGTAGTCGTTTTTTTTCATATCGCCTTATGTCTCTGACTTGAATACTACCTTACACAGATGGATTTTCCTTGAAGGATTTTCCTTGAATCCCATATTTCTTCCTGACAAAAACTGTTAGATATCAAACAGTCAGAAAATATGTTCCAAACGTTGTTTTCCTTGGCACATAAAAACTAAGCGTAAAACAAATCCCCAAATAAAGCTTACATGTACTTCCACTTAACGTACAATGTTTGTATGGGTTTTATATTTCTATAAAAATATATTGTTGTAAATTGTAATGAAGGTGGTCTCAAAAATATAACTTCTTTTTTATTATCAAGAGTATATATTATAATTGCATATATATTTCACTACAGATATAAAACAAAACATTAGTATAAAATACTTTTTATACTTCCTGTAATTTATCTTGTCAAAATCTAGAAAACTTTCTAGATCGGGTAAGTTGTTTAAGTTGGATATTAGCAACGACACAAAAATACCCCTGATTTCTTCCTATGCTTAGGTGACAAATAAGTAAAAAAATGAATTAGTTAGAAGTTAGATTTTAAATAACAATCAGATACTTTTATTTTTCGATTTTTTAGTTTTCATATAAGTCGAAAATATGGTAAGATTCTTCCCTCAGTGATCCTTCATATGGTGGTGCGATGCTATGGCGCGACTACTAGCTTTTGGCGTTTGTGTTTCGGTTGGCCACCCATTTCACACTAAACTGAACAGTGTTTACTCAGTAAACAATCTCTGGATTTATTTGGCGACTCCGGTCAACATAGTTTAAAGGTTACTGCGAGCACCGAATTTTATGTAAGCACCTGTGTAAAATTTGAGTTTTTATCCTATTTTGTACAACAGCCTTTAGTTATGTTAAAGAAATCAACACTATATTTTTATACGAATTATCATTTTTATTGTTAATATGATTGAAATTTACACTACTGGTTCATTATGCCAGTTGAGATAAAACTTTTACATCATCTACTTTTAATCATGAAGCAAATAATAAAATGAATTTAAACCTTTTAATTCGGATCTCCCCGTGCTCGTCATTTATAAAATCTCATCTCTTTATATAGACAAAGGCGTCGTCTGTTAATAATCGGCTTATATCCTTCCCTCTTTCAACTCATTTATTCAAAATTCCAGACAGACGACTCCATTTAATTTTGCTTTTGAAAGTATCTCGTTATATGTGGCGCGGTGAATGGGTGTTGTAGAGGGCGGCGGTGACGCCGTGTCTATGTTTAGCGACACAAATATACGCTGAATTTATATTTATTGTGCTACATTTTAGTTTAGTTTTTAAAACTACATTTATTAAATTATATATTACATAAAGTAAGTTGTTATAATAATATATTAGATTATTATTTTGCAATATCATATTTCAATCAACTATTGGTGAAGTAGCTGATAGATAAAGAATACAGATATCCATGGACGAGAATAACCACTACAAGAGTGAAAAAGTATCACTGCATTAGGGATACATTTTCATACAGCAAAATAAAGTTCGCACATATTTAATTAAAGCTTGCAATACACGCGCTGTCGTATTTCATGTAGTCGAGCACTGAAGCGCTGTATTATTTTTGTTTTTATTTGCTCCCATCTATATCAGATTCCGGCTGTCGCCATGGCGACGAGCTCGCCCGGGTCCGCGCCGCCCTGGCCCACTAATTCACCTGTCTCTCACCCACACGCGCGCAGCCTCACCTGCCTGCTGCGAGGCTGCGACCCACACCGACATTACACGCCTGTATGCACTTACAACACAACCTTCTGCACTCCAAAGCGATCCACATCGAACCCTATTACCATGCGAAACGATCACTTTTGTGCCGACCGCCGACGTTTCCATACAAAGGCACCGAGCGGGAGCTGCGGCCCGGGCATCGGCTCGGGATATGCTCGTTGAACCCGGCTGCAGCCGACTGTAAAGTAACTGCATCGGAAGTGAACCAGTCACCCTAGAGATTGCTCCCGGCCCTGGGGACCGAGTTTTAGTCCGTTTTAGCATTTTCCTTAACCACTGGTTTCCGATAGAGGCCGAAACTCTCCAATGTGAAAATTCGATTCGAGTGACTTCACGACTCGTCGCGCTTTGTTATTCGTGCGGCGGATCCTCGTGCAGGTTTGTGGAAATTTTCTTTACTCTATCCGCTACGAATGTATGTAGTTATCGTGAAATGTTAAGATGATCGTTTCCAAACATTGGCACTCCTCCAACTCACTTTTACCTAAGCCCACGTTTGTTGCGCACCCGAGCAGAGTCACTTTGACCTTTATCCTTGTTAGAAAAGGTTCGTTTTTGCAAAATTTGCAAGGATTATGTGTCAGTATTTCACCTTGGCTACTGGACAATTATTACCATAATGTTCTGATACATTCATTCCAGTTCTTACAACTATCACAGCCGGTGAATTTATTTTGCTCTTCTGATAATATTTTAAACTTGGATTTCCCAAGTTTGCTGTGTGTTACTTAAGTATTTACTATTATTATTACAATGTGTGTTTGTTAATAGTCATATATAAAATTTAAGGGACTTTGTAATTAGATTTCTCAGTGTAAACAAATCCGTATATGTAATCCTCGCCAGAAATTTTACAGCCGTACTCACTGGAGTGCGAAGATTTATTGTCTTTGTATGTCCAAATCTTATGCCATATACAAAGCCACGCACGTAAGGGAAACTCTTAATATTTATAACTAACATTTTGACTAAAATAACGAAATAAAGTATTTCATTAAAGTTATAGTAAGATTTAGAAGATTTTAGAGTCGCTAATAAATTATAAGTATTATAACGTATGTAAAATACCTTATTTCTTTTCTAAAAGTAATGCTAGTATTTAAAAAATGAAGCAATTTTTTATTTAATTTAATATTAAGGATTCTGAGATTTAAAAAACCTTACATCTTTATAACATGCATAGTATGAGTACCAGTTTAATTCTTTAAAGTGATCCTTAACGTAGGTACCTACTTATCATACAACAAATGGAAATTAGACCACTTTCCAGTGGTAGCTTCTGGAGGGAATAATTTATAGTTATTATTCTTTACAATTTTGAAACCCACTAACATGTGTACAACTTAATATTAGCATGTAAACTTATTTACATAAAATTCCTATTGGATAACATAGACTGCTGTAACTGCTAAAATTGGAACCTATGCACGTGTTACACGTATTTGAAGATTTTTTTGCTTCATTTTACTTGTCCTACTACTATTGAACACGATTCTAGTTGGAAAATGAATGTGAAGAAGGGTTAGGGTTTAGCTAGCGGGACGCCGGATGCACTTGGGATATTTTCCTATACCGTTACAGCAAGGCACAGATAATTTTGAGTTCACATACTATTTTTGAAAATTTAATTTTATTGATTCAAATACCGTCTTTAATGCGGGCCGAATTATCATGGTATTATTTTAATATTTTAGATAATAATTATTACTTTTAAGGATTTCAAAAATACAACATCAATAGCATATACTTACATTAAATTCAGACATATTCTTAAATTTATTATTCCTTGATAAACATTTAAGTTAGACACTACGTTCATCACAGCGTTTAAATAATAATATGTACTGTGTATGAAAGAAACCAACATATATTTAAATTATTTATTTTTTTGCTTTTTTGTGCCATAGAAGTCGGTTTTTATTTTATGTTAAAATAAAAATCACGCTTTTTAGAGATGATAAACTTATATTATGAATTCATATAATGTCACTAATTTTACTTCGTATCAGCATAAATGTAAAATTTAATCTAAAGAAATTACTGACAAAACTTTTATAAATTATATAGAGGTAAATAAAAGTTAGGTCTGTATTTATATGAACTGGGCGCACCCGCTTGTAGGGCGCTGCCGCGCATTGCTCGCTTAGTTTTACCTTTTCTTTTATGTTCCAACCTAACCTAAGCCATCTAATATAAATCACTACAGCTCAACTTAATCCTGAACCATAAATTAGGCTTGCAGTACCCTGCATCATCAGGTTTGAGGAGTTAAAGGTCAAATTTTTCATCTTACATCTCTGCACCAAATGGCCATCTTCTAGGTTTGAAGTACCCCTGCATCACCAGGGTTGTAAAGTTTAAAGCCAACTTTTCATAGCATGTCTTTACTCAGTAATGTTATTATATATTTGTAAGTACCAATGTCTAACTTCTTTGATTTTGGCTTGCAGTACCCCTACATTATCAGGATCGGGGAGTAGAAAGT
>MOOZ01000341.1:245542-262386 GCA_002930495.1 Cecropterus lyciades
GCGGCGGCCGGAGCCACGCGGGCTGGCCGCGCCCCCTGCGCGCGCCGCTTTGCCCGGGCAGCTCATTCAAGTAGCGAGCGCGCCCCGTGCCAGCCGCCACCCTCAGGTATGTCCATTTTGCTTTTGGTGTTTGCCGACGTATACCGCCGCGCTCCGCGAGTGTCAGTCGTGCCGCGAGTGTTCCGTGCGCCGCCGCCGAGGTAGGTACGCATGCAGCGCACCGCACCAGCCGGCAAAGTTCTCCCGTGTCCGTCGCTAACTCACCCCGAACTTAACGTTTTTGTGCCGCGACTAGTTTAAAAGTGAAATATGACTATGTGACAATGACTATTTTATCTGCTACAAATTATAACTTTCGGCAACATTTAAAACTACATTTTGATTTGTGTTTTGTGTCCGATTACATTAATTCAAATATGGCATATATTCTTACGAATTTATCTTAATAAATTATTTACAATAATTATCAACTATTATACGATAAATAGGAGTCAACCAAAATGCACACGCGCTTTATGTATTGCATGTTTGCGCTTTCTTTGTCGTTTCAATGATAATCTCGAAGACTGACACGAATGCAACCAGCTGGGAGCAGATGACCTAAACAGCAAACAATTTCAACAAGGTAAGTTGGATACAATATTATACACTTAGCTGCTTTTTGTGTCCTTTAAATAAGTGTTACTAATAAACCGTGAAAAAAACTCCAGTTTTAAGTTTGCGATTAAATAAACGTGTAACTACGTAGAAATACGGAACATTCCAATTCGTCGTATTTATTCAGCGTGTTGCGTGAATTTATACAGGGTATAGAGAGATAGGTGGCGTGCGAAGAAATTGAAAAACTTAGAATAGTTGTAGAGAGGGTAGAGGCGAGATGTCGAGCGACTTTCACTGGCGCCGCCACTTCACCTTGTCGGCTGGCGCGCTGCCAGCGTCGCCGCGCCGCCCACCGCTCATCTCTCACGACAGATATAACGCATTTTATGTTCAGCTCTATGTCGCTTGCTCCTTGTATTTTATTATTGTGCTCGTGTTGTAATTCAGTGTCGTAGCTAGTGTACGTGTATAGACGTATTACGGTTATTATTATTGATGATTATGTGATTTTACATATTATTAACATGTTTAAACAAATAATAGTTCAAGCAATTTACTTGAATTGCCTTGAACTGAAAAAAAATCGTTTCAAACCAAAATAATTATTGCCTATTATAGGCTTAAAGAAACTACTAACACGTATTTTAATAAAAAAAATATAATAATGAATATTATGATAAGACGTTCTATAATTCGTACACGTTACTATTAAGCGGGGAAAATCCGCAATCGTAGCGCGTAGCAGCCGCTACGAATCGCGTGTCGTAGCCAGCCGGTAGATGCGCGCGGCTTTCTTGTTAGGAGTTATTCTTTTTACTTTTAAGATAAAATTCAGGAAGATTAACCTTAATTAAAGGTTAACTAAAGATTAATTAAAGATAATATCAATAACAGATAAAAGACAATTCTTGTTTGTAATATTTAACTATGACAATATTAACATGCTATAACAAAGATTCAACTTTAAAGGTAACTTAATGAGTATAAAACGATAAAATAAATATTGTAACGAAAGAAATTGGTTTATTAAAAACCGTCAACTATTGTAAAAATATATCATATATATGCGAACTGTGTTGTGATAAAATATGTTATTGATAATCTAAACGAAAGACGTGTGATTTTATCGAAACATATATTTCATATTGTTTTTTCATAACGGAATCGCAAAATTTAAAATGTAAAACATATTTATTAAAATTTAGTAAAAGGTAACTGTAAAAACTAAATTTAAACTGAAAAACATATGAGCGTGGAAGTCATACAGCAGAATCTTAGCCCATGATTCTGTTATATATTTGAATTCAAAGTTATAAAAACGCGAAGTGTGAAACGTTTTAATTTAAATTCAAAATTACGAGCTTTTAACTCGTAATTTTGAAAATGAAAACGCGCTAGCGCGTTGACAATCAAAGTAAAAGAAAAGAAAGTGGTGTTGTCTTCTTAAGAATTACTTTTAATTGGTTTTAATTTTTGAGAAGAAACTTCTTATGAGAATAAAGCCACAGGACAGATTAAAATATGATAATTTCAAATAATTATAGTTATATTAATGTCAAATCATTAAGAATAACGAGTAATAATGACAGTTACAATTAACAAAATAATTTTATATCATCAAGTTTGGCCAAATTTGGATTATTATGACATTCTATTATTATAATCGTTATTAGACAAAGAAATCAGTCTAATCAACTCATTTCAGTGGACAATTAAAAAATAAATAAAATCTCTAAAATCTTCTCACTTGAATGCTCTGAAGTAAACAACGAATAGAAAAGCCTTTAATTTTTTTCATTGTTATTATGAGATAATTTGAATAAATTGCGGTATATACATCATGTATTTTAAATTATTACTACTTTCTATTATTGACGATTAGACGTACTTTATTCATTTTTACATTTTTTTTTCTATATTTCTTAGAATTTCGTCTTATATTCAATTTTGTTAATTATTTAATTAAGCGGATTTTCATATATCTTGTCTCTTTTCGTGCAAACTAATTCATTAAATATAGGTGAAATGTTACACACACACAGTTTTTTAAAGCATTTTCGAACCGACGTTGCTAATTCGTATTAACGTCCAAAATTTTAAACGTTTGTAACAGCAGGGTCAAGCATCATATTTTTTCTAACTTACGTATATAAACAGACGTATTGTCGTGTGGTAATGACTTACAGTCCACCTACTTATAACACGGACTCTTTCTCGCACGATAAAGATATTAATAAGAAATAATACGTGTTAAAGATCGATTTGACAAAAAATATTTTTAGTAACCAAGCATGGCGAATGAACAATCATGTGCGTACCGTAAAATAATATTACAATGTAATATAAAATATATAATATTACAAATAATGTTACAGTTATAATTTATAACATGTAGAATCCTTACGTAATTTATGTTTTTGGAAGGTCGATTCTATGAAAATGAATTGAAATATCACTAGGATTATTTATTAGGTAATCGGTACGTTACAATTTAAACATTATTAATGGATATTAAAAAAACTGTAAATATAAAGCATGTCTTCGTATTAAATTCTTTTAAAACGCTGAATTTCTGAAGATTTTTATAATCAATACTTCGCAATATACATAATTATGTACAGGTACGTCTAATTTTTTTTTTTACCGACTTCTCAAAAGAAAAATCTCAAAATATTTTTTTTTGTCTTCGAATCTAACCTATCCTAACATAACATTCCCTTTTATTAAAATCTAAGTCCTATATTTCTTTAAAGATAGCTAAAACATACATGAAACACTTATTTTAGGCTACAAACTTCTCCTGAACATTTTTAATATTATCGGATAAATTTACGTAAAAATATTGCAAGTAATATTAGTTTCTTAAAAATCAGTACACATTAACCTCTACTTTTAAACTTTCATAAAAGCTTAAATTCTATATGATGTCAATATTTGACTTCTGATTAATAAAAATAGAGCTAAATTTGTTGAACTGCTAATTATTCCTATCTTACCTTCTATACACTATACATATAAATAAAATTGATGTGTCTGTTTGTAATATAGAAAAGAGCTTTTTACCAAATACATGTGGAAGTATATACGATACTGATAACAAAACATTAATTATTAATTTTTTGTCTGTCTGTTCGTTCTGGGTAATCTCTGAAACCGCTGGACCGATTTTGACGGGACTTTTACTGTTAGATAGCTGATGTCATAAAGCGTAACTTAGGTTACTTCTATATTAGAAAATGTGATAAGGGTTTGGCACAAAAAATTAAAACCGCGCGCGCTCTACGTGCACGCAGCTACCGTCACTGCCGCTTATGTAATTTGCTATCAGTTCTCTCTGAAATGTTAAAATTATATGAAGTCTACAATTTTGACTGTATGTACCATGTCATGTTACATATTTTAAACTCGGGTATAACTGCGGGGCTCAGCATGTTATAAATAAAATTTTACTTCGCCTTTCTGTCTATCTCCGGTATTAAAAATGACTGAACGGATTTGAACTTGAACAGGATGTAAATGATTTCTTAAATAATTAATATTTGAATAGAACGTAATGCTTGTCCAAGACACAGTCACAGTTTTTCCTAATAATCACATAACGAAACATATGAAAATACATTTTAGTGATCATAAAATAAGTTTTAAAGGAGATAAAACTCTTTTTGGTTCAACTCCGGAAGTACCACCTCACACCTACATATTTCTGCCTCATATCAGCAATGTTATGCGCAGCTGTGTTCTGGTCTGAAGGGTGTAGTAAGAGAGACATATTTATTCGAGGTATTCCAACTTAGTTCTCAGGAGTAGCAACTTAACTGTGGTTAACCGTAAGACTGATCTTATCTGGGGTTAATTACAAATGGCCATAAACGGCAGTGGCCATTTACCATCAGATGGACTGCATGCTTGTTCAATCTTATAAACAAAGTGTGGAAAGTAAAAAGTTGTCGTTAAAGGAGCTACTTATAAAAGAAGTCGTGTCCTATCTCAGATCTAACAACATGAATATACGCATTCTACGAGCGTTACAGCTGATTGCAGGCCGTTATCGCATCGATTGGAGATAACATGCCGCCGCGACGGCCGCGGGGGAACTATTGTATGAGGTTCTAACAATTTAAATTTAAGCTGTAATAATATATTAATGAATATAGAATATAACGGAAAATGTATCTAACGATTTTAATAATTTAATTAGCTTTTTAGGCCTTCGTTTTCTCTTGTACTAATGTACGTATTAATGTTCTGAAGTTAACTTTAAATGACTATCGAGCAAAACAATAAAAAAGCAAAGCACGTCGTGGCATAAGGAGTATAGGATACCTCCGACCAGGACAGATGGCCTGAAGAAGACGGCGGGAAACCGCTGGATTCAGATGGCTCATAACCGTTCAGAGTGGCGCAGATGGAGTGGACTCTCAAGGGCTAATGGATGTATGGAAATATAGATGACCAATTTCGCTATCGACCAAATAAAAAATGGGGACTATAAAATTAGATATCCGTTTTGTGTCTGGATATTTGCGTCCTCGTCTTTGTATATCCCTTCGTACAACGAAGGGATATACCTATGACAAGGCTAATATTATTGTTGAATTATTGTTACTTTTTGCACTAGACATCTGTAATTAATCCTAGATAGTAATAGGATCCCTAAGTTAAGATCGCTCTGAGACTAAGTAAGTAAGTAAAGTAAGAGACTAAGTAAAGTTTATACTTTACTTACTCTAAGCCCTACTGATTCTGTAAGGCTTATTGTTCATGTTGTTGTTTTATAATGTAACCCATCCCCGGGGAAGGATTT
Organism: Cecropterus lyciades; assembly: GCA_002930495.1. Lineage (NCBI taxonomy): Eukaryota > Metazoa > Arthropoda > Insecta > Lepidoptera > Hesperiidae > Cecropterus > Cecropterus lyciades. The sequence continues at coordinate 250,947 of MOOZ01000341.1, forward strand.
CTTGTTGTATTGTATTAGGTGTTTACATTATAAAATGAAATTTCGTGGTACCTAATAACTCTAAAAGTTTTTTCTTTCTTTTTCATATATCCAATAAGTGCGACTTACTTGACAGTCGTAAAAATTCCTGCCCTCTGATTTGTGTATGCTGCATAAACTGTTAAATGAAAATGATGTATGATAAGAAATCCTTTCCTAGGGAAGGATTCCTTGTTATTCCACACCTAAAGGGATTAAATCCGTTTCAAATATTTGTTTTATTTTGTATTTAATACGACCTTTAGAGGGTATTTTTTACGGAATTATTCAAATATTAACCTGTAAACCGTTTTTTTTCGGTCTAAAGCACTTTGCGCTTAGACCAAGTATGTACATCTTTAGTAAAAAGAGTTTTCGAAGTCTAACAAGTATACAAAAACATATTCGTTTACATTTTTTTTGCTTAGTTGTCTTTGATATCGAGATTATTATATATTTTGTAATATGAAAAGAATTAGACCAGATTGCCAATTCGAACTATATTAAACTTAACTATAAACAATTGTTATTGCAGTATTTGTATAATGTATAAACACATAAAAATTTTTAAGGAAACATTGGGTACATGGTCATATTAACAATAGAAAACATTTGCGAAGAGTAAAAAGAGATGTAGGTAATATTTAATATCGAGTTTCAATTTTTTATAAAACAAAATTGCGTAATGTTATTATAAAGGGGTGCGCCCGCGCAGCCATATTGCGTGATGTCGCACGCGCGACATATGCGCGCGAGGTATCAATTTGATCCGCGGTCGCAGCTGCGTACAACGACCCCCGCTAGACCATTCAACTTTACGCCAAAAAAACTCACCCCATATTTTCGGTGATTAATCCAAATCGCTTTGTCTAGTTCTAAAACTTTCATACGAATGGTATTTGCACGCGCAGGATATATGCATATGCAAGAGTGCATGTTAATGCATCCTTTGTATTTACTTGGCGTTAAAACGCGTACTATCTAATGCCTGCATATATTAATTCACAGAACGTGTTTTTTTAAGTACAACCAGTTTGGACTTTTGTGCCTAAGTAAAAATGAATAATTAGATGTTCTTTTATAAGATTCGCGTGGCGCAATGATCATCGTACGAACATACCGACAAACCGACGTTCAAGGGTATGTCCATACCGACAAATAAAATGTAACTATGATAATGGAATGTTTAATACTCCTACTTTGTGTGTATTTATCAAATAGATACAAGGTTTATGTTATAATCAAAATAATTATACTTATAAGCCCTAAAAAATATTTATTATAATTTTTTTTAACATTTGCTCTGCTTGAGACTTAGTTTTAGTACCTATTTCAAAAACTTTACTATTACCTAGGCTTATCTCGTCTCTTGTATAGGCAACTTATATTTTCCTGTGTTCTTATCAGTATTACAATATATTTTTATCGTAAGATACTTTTATTTTTATCATGAGAATAAATTGAAATATAAATATTCTACCAATACATCCAAGAAGTACCAGTTAAAAACAAATATAAAATCGGGAACACATGAATTCAATTAATAAATAATTTACTCTAAGTGAAAATTCTATTCAGCGTGGGGATTTTTTTAGATATTAAATAATAATATAATAAAATAACAATTTTATATCTTCTAGTAGCGATAGTTATTGTTGTTGTAGTATATAAAAATATTGTTGTCATCGACTAATATTTGTTATTGATTTATTTAATGTACAGCCAACAGCTTAATATTCTCCGACTTGTATTGGCAATATTTCTCATAAGCATCTCGTTTTCCATCGCTATAAAATTAGCTCCAAAATGTCTATGTGAAAATCTGTAGACCAAATTCACATGGGGAGCTATAATTGACCTCTATTAACGGGCTGACGTGGCCGTCGTTTTTAATAATAATAGATATTCGGTATTCGGGGCGACAAAAAGTCTGTCGACGAGCAACCAGCGAACAATCGAGTAGGAACAATGAACGTTCGTGAATCAAACAATCGATCCATCGACGAGTCCATATAATATATGATCGCGGCAGCTGCGCGGGGTGGCTCGTACTGGAAATTGTGACAGGGTCCCATCTCCCACGGTCTGCCTTGCCCCTGATCCTTTGTCATAGTGTCCCGCACCAATTGCTAGTTGCATTAGAATACATTAGACCAGTTTCGCTAGTTTGTATGCAACCCTTCCTACTGTTCATTCGTATTAAAATAAACTGGATGTCCAAATGCGCCCACTTTAATTAATAAGCCAGATGCGATTAATTTTATGTCCGAGGTACAAAAGTGTAAATCAAAATTGTGAAAATTATTTAAGTCAAATAAAATATTGTTATGATTTTTACATTTTTCTAACTATCTATCTATACTGACTTTATATAGGCACTTCTTGTACCCGCGGTGCAACCCGCGTTTAAACTTAGCTACATAACATACTTATTAATAACCGAAGTAATTTTAACGATATAAGATTATTTTCAAAGTGGACGGAATGCTCTACTTGTATTACGCTAAAGTCATCTGACTTTAATACAAGTTGAGCAAATTATATATACGAGTATTTAGTTTAACTTTATTACAAACTAAGTTAAACTGTATAATACTGAACAGGGCTAAGAAATATGCCATTAGGGCCAACTCCTTTTGCTTTATAAGACCCTTTGATATGAAGTACTGGTCACATCTCTGGGCGAAAACGCTACAATACCAACTTATTTCACTTAAATCTGTGCAGAAATATGTGTCCCAACTGCGCAACGATGTAAGTTTCTTCAGTCGGTTACAACTTATGTCAGTGAGGGGATTTACCCTTTTTGCGTGTTTTACCAGGTTTACAAAGTACATATTTCCCAGGAACTTTTAGAGCTAGAACCATGAAATTTCAGTTTATAATGTAACCCTTCCCCGGGAAGGATTTCTTGTTGTATTGTATTAAGTGTTTACATTATAAAATGAAATTGCGTGGAAATGAAATTCTTTTCCATATATTCGATAAGTGTCAAGTAAGTCGCAAAAATTCCTGACCTCTGAAAATTGTATTTGCGTATTCTGCATAAACTGTTAAAGTCATATGAAAATGATGTATGGTAAAAAATCCTTCCCTAGGGAAGGATTTCTTGTTATTCCACACCTAAAGCGATTTAATCCGTTTTAAATGTTTGTTTTATTTTGTATTTAGTCCGTACGTAAGATGTCTTATGCAACTGTTACTATCCTTAAAAATTGTATTGTATGTGTTATTCCGATGTGTAGGCCATATTGGTTATTAGTGAGGGCGAAAGAGCAACAAACATCCATCTATCCTCGCAAACTTCCACCTCTATAATATTATTAAATGTCACATAGATATAGTTGGTAGTGTAGCTGTTGCTGGTTTTTTTTTCCGTAGCTGCATAAATTATTCAATCTTGAAGAAAAAGCGCTTAAATTCTATTTTATGAATTTTGACAAAACCCCTTTTAAATACGCCATTCCTGAGGGATACAACTGTTATGCTAGCCCATTGGACCTGTGCTTTTTCTGGGACACATAGTGACCTCCGTCATTTTTTAACTAAACTACTATGAAAAAATCATGTCTTACCTTTCCCCAGTAAAAAACAAAAAACGCATATATGTCGTACATTATTCCAATAAAACGCCTATGTGATATTTTCGGGAAAATTCTTTGCCGGTGCGATTTTTTTTAAATCTGTTTCAACTGTTAGCGTGATTGAGTAACAGACTCAAACTCCAACGATACGCGCGACCCGAATTATTACTACATCATCTTTATTTTATACAACAAATAAGTTCTTCAATTCCTGAAGTTTTAAGTATCTAAAATAAAATCTTCCCAAACAAAAATGTTTTAGACTGTCAATTCGTGCTACAAAGTGATCTGTTAGTCCGTTATAATAGTACAAAGTTAAAGTACTATTTCAGTTATCAAAATGTATGTCATAATTATCTTAACTTACAAAAATATCTTGAATCTATCTTGAATTACGCCCTAAAACAAATTTTCAAACAATTCTTTTTTGTTTTGAAAAGTAACGTTATCAGTTAATGTATGTTGGTCTAAAATATAAAAAGTATAATGAAAGGCAAGTTCAACGGCCGTGAGGGCGCCACACGACCCCCATGAACCCCCTGCCACCGATATTATTAGCATGCCGTAAAAAACGTATAAACAGAATTCGGGGCTCAAGTATGCTAAGGTCGTGTCGGGGGCTCGTACGAAAGAGGTCATAACACGGTCTCGAGATAAGCTGATTGCATAAATGAAGTGAATAAGTAGTGTTACGTGGTTATACGGTGGAAAATTAAAATTGAAAGTTAAGTACACTTTGTCATACCTTCAACTAGGATTCTTTGAAACTATGACTATGATTAACTTTGAAAGGTAAATGCTTTATAGACTATCTGAACATGAGATCTACGCGTAGCTTGTATCAACGGATGTGTGTGTGATTGTGATAAGTTACCAATATAAATTTGATCGAAATGCCTATTTTAAATTGAATTATCATTATTTATGGTATAAGAGGTAGTAGAACCAGTGTACTTCGACGGAGGAGGTACCACCGCCACACCCACTTCTAGCGTGATGGTTCACGCTACAATGGACGGTCACTAATAACTGGTGTTCTTGCATTTCGGTGGAAGGGTGTGGTTGCCAGCTCACTTATATATGAGGCGACCATATTAGTCCTCGGGAGTAGCAAAGGATCTGTGATCGACTTCAGATAGAACCACTGTTTTATTTAAAGTTGCTTACAGGCGTCCATGGACCTCAGTAACCACTTACCATCAGATGGAGTGCATGTTCGCTTGCTACTACAATCTGATAAAAAAAATTGTCTGTAATAAATATCGCAGAATATTCAAAGAGGATAAAAATTATATAACCATTTTACCAACATTTTACCCATTGTTCAAACGGAATTTTAGATAAGACGATGTTATTATAGTAGGTTTTCCTATGGTAAATACAACAGAACGCTTTTTAGATTTTAGACCCCCTTGGGTATACAAATTACTTCGGTTTTATAATGAGCAAATAAAACACTCTTAAAGTCATAACATTGTGTCCCAATTACAAGTATATCAATAGTAAAGGTCGCGTCGGCGCGGGCCAATGATCCATCGAGTGAAGGCGCTCGTGACGTCGGCGGAAGTCGCGAAGGGCTTCCCTCTCGACGACCCTCGGCGAGGTGCTAGGCCTGTAGCATGCACTACGACGCGATACTAGATTAACTACGAAGTCTAGACTCTAGACTTTTTAGCGCACACAAAAAAAATGTGCCAAAAACTTATATTTGTGTTTTGATTTTACACCCGTGTATGTGTCTCAGATCAAAATAAATTGTACAGTTTACGACCACATGAAATTTGTTTACAATATTTTGTTGTGTTGACTTACAACAAATATTGTTAGAATGATAACTGAATATCCCTCCAATGTAATTATCTAGATTATAATTCAAACGATACATCTAGTTAATATGTAGAAACTATTATAATTTATAGTTATGAATTTAAAGTATAACACTCAAGTTAAACTTATTTAAAAAAGGAATATCATAATACTGCTAATATATTTCAATCACTTCCTCTTAGGTAAATTGCTTAACCAGGATCTCTAAATTATACTCGAATAACTTTTCTAACAATAAATGCCATAATGTTACAAATATTAAAAATATGAGTCATTTTAAAAACCACGCTGATAGTGATTTACACCGTTGTGAACGTACCCTATATATTTAATGCTACAACTATCAAAAAAACCCTTGATTCCATTTGTGTCATTTCGTAGTGTAGGAAAACAATCATTCACGGGCCGCCTACGCCCCTCCGATCGCCAGTTAATTGCCTCCGTGTTTACGTTCTTTCACCATGGAGAATACTCACTACACGCTACTCCACTACTGGTTGGATCAATGATTTGTAACTTACAAATATGTTTACAATGAAATTTGATTAAACATTCAAATCTAAAATTGAATGCACTGCGTCTTGGAATACTAAATTTGGCTTTGTATGATTAGAGAGCACATTTTATAACGACTTAAGCCATAAAGATTATCAAAGTTACGTGAAGAACCCTATATCACAATATACAATTTGGCTCGAAAATAATTTAAAAACATCTCCGTATATAATAATTAAAAAACACCACACTTTCGTTCAAGCATTAATGATGTTGTAAGAGTCGTCTTAGATTAACTTAGATGATTATTATTTTTCTGAAATATTATAAGAGAAAAAAGTTTTAACGAAATTTACATAAAATATATAATACTAAATTAAATATACTTACAATCTGGAACTCGACTTGTAAAACTTAAAATATACTCGTACTAAGACAAGGGGTGGCGCTAACTATCAATCAAATGCGTATGTGCGTACCGGTGGCTTGAGGATGACGGTGGTGCCAACAGGGTTATAATTTTTGTCTTTCTTGTATAATATTTTGTAGTTATGTTTTGGAATTGCATATACTTAATTGTATTCGATAATAGATTTATATGTTAGCATTACCTAAGTAATTAAGCAGTACTGATACTGATATTGTATTATTAATTCCAAGTATTAGATACCTAATTAAGAACAAGCCTGAAAATTATTTATCAGCTATTTCATAAATCGATACTAGGCGAATTAAGATTTAGTTCTCAAACGATTTAAATAAAATTATTTTGAAATTAGTTTGATTAGAGATCTTAGGATACGAAGTAAGGAAGTCATGGGTATTCTAATGTGCAATTTTGTGTAAAGCATGTACATATCTAATTGCACCACATACCTATATTTAATGAGGTGAATTCCGGGCACACTGCCAACTACTTTGCTCATGCGGCCCGTAACCAACATAACTTGCCAAATAAACTCTATTATGAAAAAAGCTTTGTAAATTAAGTCACAACCAAAACTCTTAAAATTAGTAAATAAAGTATCTGCAAAATTATCACGATTAAGTTCAGTCCGAATATTTATGAATAAAAGTCACAAAACACAAAAAGTACACATACCTTGTTCCTATATATTGACCGATATCTTGTGCTTATTTCATTTCATAGAAAAACGTTCAAAATTGTTAAATGTCTCGATAATATGTTTTATAAACCTATTAATTGCATTCACATTTTTGACATTCAAGTAAATTGTTCGTATCCTCCTTATCATTAAAATACTAAAAGTAGGTAAAACAACAATGAAATAATAATACAATAGTTCGCTACGATCAAATATTTTTAAAAGCCACGCCAATTCATAGAAATAAATTTTATATCGTAGACTAGGTGCAAAATTCGTTGATGGGACGTGCGGGCCGGCAGCTGCACACGGGGCTATTGTGTGCGACAATGCGCCCCTAATTTATGGACGAGATTATACAGCTTGATTCACTAACTCTGAACTCTATCCTACCCTCAAACTGTCATAGGATTGCTGTTCTGAGACTAATCTTTTTCTTCGTGTTATTCACAGCATAGTATAAACCCTTTCTACAGTCATAGCCCTACAGTAGGATTTTCTCCTTGGACCACTACTATGGACACACAAAGACGAATATACAAACACCCAGACCCAGAACAGAAATCTGAACTCCTCATTCAGTCTTCATTCATGTCTGGCCAGGGATTGAACCCGGGACCCACTGCGCGTCAGACCAGTATGGTGACCGCTCCACCACGTAGGTCGTCATAGTATATTTTATAGCAAACGAGCATGCATTTCACTTGATGGTAAGTGGCCACTGGACAGCTCCATGGGTATCTTTACAATCAAACCCACCTGACGTCAGCCACAGAAGTGTTTCTACGCCTGATAACTAAATTGGAACACCTCAGATATTTGTCTCTTCCAACAACACGACAGACATAATCTCTCCCTTACTTACCACACTCTTATCTCAGTTACTAGCATTGAAGCTACACGTAAGTAATAACTCCATCAAGTTATACGAAAACTTCGTATATGCTATCTAAAGTTTGTTATTTCTTAGCGTTCTATTTTATTATGGAAATATGAAAGTCGTAACGAAAATAGTCGACATGTCTAAATTGTGCAAAATATCGAAATGAAAACTAGTCTATATAAAATGACCAGGTATATAAGCTACATCTATGCAAAATTTCATTTAAATTGGATTAGTGGTACTTGCGTGATTGAGTAACAAATAGACACACAGACACACACCATCTCACTTTAAATATAATTTAAAGTGAGATGGTGTGTGTCTGTAATTAATGTATAGATTATCTTTAAGTTTTAAACATTTTTCTACACATATAAACTAGATCTAGTTCTTTTTCTTACAAATAAACACGTAAAATAGGGTGTTAAAACAAGATGAACCTTATCTATTTATTAAATTCAAAAATATGTAAATTATAATTTTTGTCTTTAAACGCATAAAACACTTTCTACACTCATAGTCCCAAACTACGATTTTCTCCTGTGTCGTGTGTGCCATGGACACACAAAGACGAATACACAAACACCCAGGCCCAGAACAGAAATCTAAACTCATCATCCAGATGGTTGTCTGGCCGGGGATCGAACCCGGGTCCCACTGCGTGTCATACCGGTATGGTGACCGCTCCACCACGTGGCTCGTCATTGAAAAATAGTTTTAATAAAGACTGGTAGACCTCAATTTTATTCCAATTTCGTATTTTTTAAATAAAATTTATTGGGTAGTCCGAATTATAAGACAACATTTTGTACCTTTCCGTCAAAGAGAAATAGTAACGTTTATTACCAGAATATATTTCTCCAGAAAAGCAAATGAATTTCGTCCAGAAAAAAAAATCCCTAAAATAAATTTACTCTTACTAATTTTATTCAAAAATATTCTTAGTTAATTATGTTCTAAATATGAGAGAAAGTTAAAATTCAATGAGAAGTTAATAAAACCCAAATATAAAACTCATAGCGCCTGCGACTTTAATGAAAGCAACTCTTAAATTATAAAAATTGCCGTAAGTTATTGCCATTTTCGTTTAAAGTATTTTTATTACATTATTGTTTTATATAAATATGTGTATGTGGGGAAGCAACAAAGAATAATAAAGAAGCAAAATAAAATATGAAGAGAGAAGAACAGTCCTGAAGAGTACAGTCCGCCTCCTTTGCATTCACTGCCGGCGCCTTATGTGTTTGTGGTCTATCATAAGGCACGCGGTGAATGCCAAGAGCGGGCTCATTCGACGTTCAATTAATAAGAGGAATGAAGAATAAAACATGAAAAAAGAAAATTGAAAAAACGTATATATTCTGTGCTTCTAATGAGTATTCAAATAATTGCACTTCCAATGTATTTCGATGCGGCCTAATCGATCAAGTGATTACTACGCGGTTAATTAATATTAAAATAACTTCTTATTTAAATATTTTATTGTTTGTCTGTTTTTATCGTTAACCTTTCCACGATAAACTTATATAGTATATATAGGTATCTACAATCATTACATTTTTGACGCCCTTCACAGTTAAAATACCTTAGGGCTAAATTACAGTTCTTTAATTTTAAAAAATAAGATAGGAATATATTTGGATCCATACCTCCTCCTCTGTACAATATAATCTAAAATTTACAACAGAAGTTTTACATTAACTTCTAAAAACTCACATTTTATGATTTAACCTTCATTTGCTTGCAGTTCACCGTGTGTACGGTTAATCGCGCCGTCAGTCCTGCCTAATTAAAATCTGTTATCCTTCATTGTACACTGACTCTTGACGGTAAACAAAGTAATTAACCTTCATAATGCGTAAAGAACATCCACAGCTCGACTGCAGACATCTAAAAATGATACAGACTTGTCTTCTTCATTGTACACAAATGGATTGAGCAAATATTAGATTTTTTTATCATGTTTAGCGAACTTAGAAATACTTAAAAGAAGTTTTACCATCGTAGGATCCTATCAAATCGCGGTTCTATGATGCATTAATTAAAGATTAGTACTATCCCGACGGAGAAACAAGTAGAAATAAAAGTGTGAATATATCTAAGAATGAGTAAAGCGCTAACACAATTATCAAGTTCTTTTTGTAAATACTTATAATGAGAGTTTAAGTTGTCCTTCAAGTATGTAAAAATAAGTATATTATTCTGAAATCCGTTTAATATTTTATAAAATTGCAATAGTTAAGCAAAATTAAACTTTTCGGACATTTAACTATACTTCCCAACTGATACAGACTTAGACGTAGACATTAAGTAATAACAGACAGTACCTACCTACTTACTCTTATTGCACATTCTAGTAAGCACAGCTAATGTCGCATGCGCAAGCGCACCTTTCCCCACACATGCTCTCACTATCTGCACTACGTCAGCAGAATATCTACAAATTGCATTTATAAGTAGTATGTACCTACACCTTTCTTTTGTCGCACGTCACCTAATGTTATTCAACAGTAATTCGGTCAACAACCTTGTTCTAAATAAAACTGCTGAATTTGTAACTGAAACATGCGATTGAATGATATTCGCGACGTCGACGATTCGAATTTTATACCGTGAAATACCTATCCATGTCCTCAACTTATTACTGGCCCCATGTGTTTTCTATCAGAACAAGACAGGTTTAGACCACTCTGTAAGAAACTGGGCAGGTACCCTTCAAACACCCTTTTTTTAAGGTATATAGGTTTCCTCGCGATTTATTTCTTCGCCATTAAAGTAAATGATAATTACATATTAATACATACATATTTACGATGTGAACCAGATTTTTCCTATTCAGTTTCAAACCTCTAGGCTTTTATTCGAAACAATGGATAAAAAATTACCATTGAAGCATATTATTCTACGATATGTATCAATATATTCAGGACTCGTACAAAATAAGGTAAAATGGTATTATATTATAACCTTAATGTAATAACTAACCAGGCTAAATTGATTTGTCTAATCACCTAATTAACTAAATCAAGCCAATTTCATTTAGAAAATACATACATGATATAAAGTCGGATAAGTTGTAACAATCTGGTACAATCTCGTCTGTTTTGGAAGGCTTTATCTGCTTGTTTTAAGTCTTCTCTCTAGAATTTAACAAATGTTTATGTATTTTTATTTATTACATGGCACAGTAAATTATATTTATAAATAATAAAAATCTTTTAATGACGAACATAAGATGAAAACAACTGGATAAGTGATATCAAAGTCGATCAAAGCCTGCATAAAGTAATTAGGCCTACGTTATTGTTATATATTCCTTTAGCGGCTAAGTATATACTAGCAAACATTATCAACATTCTGATATAAAAATTATGTTTTGGGAAAAGTTATAACTCTCGATTCTATATTTTATTACTAACGTCGTTAGGTCGTTAAGTCAGGTAAATGGGGAGCCTGTAACTTTGGACTCCCGCATAATACCTCAGGGAGGAGGGAGCGGCTGAAAAACAGCTCTGTACGAGATCTGT
>MOOZ01000341.1:265767-281609 GCA_002930495.1 Cecropterus lyciades
CGCATGCGTAGCCTCAGAAAAGACTTCAATCTCATTTGTTGTTGCTCACCAGATTGTTATCTCAATAACGCATACACTTTATAGGTCACAACCACTTTAAGAAGTAAAACCGCAAAATACCAGCCATTCTAAAAGAAGTATAAAAATTGTACTAATTGGCTTAAAAATATCTTTCAAATGTCGAAATAATAAAATATAATTAATAATTTATTTGAATTACGGATACTTCATAATTGTAAGTCATAACTAAGTTAATAGGACTTCTGTGTATTTTTTTATTTTAATGAACTTGTTACATACTCGTACAATACATATATAGATACAAACAATACATATTGTTTGTAGCACTTTATATAATAATAATTAATACATACATGCAATAATTGCCTATTTGTTGTGTTACTGTATAGGAGCAAACGAGTTACAAAGAGTTAATTTTAAAAATGAAAGTAAAATTACAGGTTTATAGGTAACGTTTGAACGGGATCCGAGGAAGAGCGGAAGCCCTTCACTTCCTACAACGACAAACCAGACAAGGTTAACTTAATTGAGTCACCGTTTAAGCAAAGCAGCATCAATTTCGATTTCCTACTACACACTTTATTCTAGACGTATTTTTAAAGTAAGCCCTTACAAATTAATTGATGGATGTTTTGATATTGAAGGAAAACGTCGTAAAGGCAGTATGAAGTCTACTTACCGGGTTAATACAATTGGGGACTATACCTAATCTTAATCCTTTGTATCATAATAAGATACCTAATACAGTGTTGGAACAGCTAATTTAAATTGATAATGTTGTGTATTTGTTCCGTGTATTGTGGAATCTATGTGTCTATCCAACATCCTTCTCACATAGTAATAAGATAGACAAAGTGTACATACATAAGTGTAATATTTGTAGCATTATTACGGTGTCTTTTGCTTAATTATTATCATTTTGTGTTGGTGTAAGATCAAACCACGAGGTCTCTGTGACCAGTAGTTGTTACCAAAGCGTTTCTAACTTATAAAATTGTTCGTGTCTAAATGATTTAAGGCGTCCAACATGCGTTATATTGGCGTCCAACAAGAATTTTGCGTAGAACAACTCGACATTAAGTGGGACACTGGTGATACTACTGATATTCCTATTAATGTTATCTTTGAAAGCCAAAAAGGTTTTTTTGAACATATATAACTGTGAACTATACTTAGTTTTTAAATAGCTTCATCGAGCTCCTTGATCCATACAACAAAAGGTGAGCGTTTAGCCAACGATATCTCTAGATAATGTTAGTCGGTATAACGTATGTGACTGATAAAATGCTATCTTGTCTATGATCTCCAAAACCACTCATAAACATTTATATATATACCTAAGTATTGAGAATTAGGAGTATTTAATCGTACGAGAACTAAGATTGTTCCGTGGAATAGTAGAATACATGCTTCTGCGTATCTAATATTGTAAGAAATCACGCTTCAGAAGTATTTATATTGGGGATATAAATATTTGTAATTGATATATGTATACGTAAGTTATAGACGTTCCTTGTTAGATTCAGACTTCTTTTAAAATAGCTTTTGCCATTGTCATGTATTTTAGTGGCTGCAATATATAATTTGCATCACAGGAGGAAGATAGTGCTGTTCATCTCTTTGATTAGCAACCTCCTAAAGTATTTATGGGTGGAGAGTGGTGATGTATGCACCAAAAGACTTATTAGCGTAATTATTCAGATTGGAACATAATGTAAGCAGTGCAAGCAACCACTTAAATGTTGAAAATTTGCAATCCGTCGTTAGAAGATTTCTAATAGAACATTTTAATTCTCGGTAGTGTATATATGTGCTAATTAAATAACTACAAAGACACATTTTAAATAATTTACATAATAGTTTTATTTTAATAAAATGACGACCTTTATCCCGCAACTCCCGCTTGGGTTATGTACCACAGTAAAAAATCTTAATCCAGATCATAAACTATCTGTATGCCAAATTTCATCCAAATCAAATCAGTAATTTTTGTGTGAAAGAGTAACAAACACACATACATCCTCACAAACGTTCGCATTTATAATAGCAATAAGATATGTAAACAGGTATATCTTTAGACTAATCTGTACCTCTTAATGCTCTCTGAAGTAACTACAAGACTGCACTTCGCCTCATTATATTACGCCTGAATATAAATATTTATGTTAGCAACACTGAATAGAGCCAGTGTACCAAACTATACCATAGTGAACAAGACAACACGTAATCACAAATGCGATGTACTCTAAGGACAATGAAATTAAGTAAATCAGATGACGAAAGTCCATTCTAACCAGAAGACAGCAGTTCTGTTCAATCACTGCTGCTATGTAACATATGTGGTTCCTTCTTTTCGAACAACGAATAATGATAGTATAATTAAAATGGTTCCAATGAAATAGCCAAATTAATATAAATATAATGGGTCCCCACGTTTAAAATCAATTAATAAATATGGGAAACATCGTCACAGAATCCATGTTGCGTATTTTAAATATATTATTGTTAAATTATTAGACTGTAAGCAAGGCCCGTCCTGTTTGAATTTGGTGACAGATCAAAGATCATAGGCCAGCCAAAAGATGGATCAAAGCTTAACATATAGCGGACTGCATGCTCGTCTGCTAGTGTTATCGGAAAATAAATTATATATAATGCTTAGTAATTCTGTAGGCCAAACGAAAAAGAGAGACAAAGGAATCCTGCGTACATGCTGTCACCTATCCGATGGTAAATGAGACTGCTTACATACGTTATTGTGTACATAACTGTTATGTGTGTCTGTACTTATCTATAAGTAATGGAAATAGTTATTTTTAGCTTTACTGCATGCGTTTGAAGTGCGTCTCTTCATATGCATGTTTTGTTAACATTAAAATTATATGTAAGTATTATGTAATATATCTTATTTATTGAACCACATAAAACATAGATCCTTGAAAAATTAGATGTACATGTCGCTTACCATAGTAAATAGTATTTAAGGTAATCGTTTGTAATATCTTTAAATATATTACCGAAAATGTTCTAACAACTTATTTATTGTAAGGGTTTTTTTTAACTATTTCTCTAAAATTTAAACAATTTCTTTATTATAAGGGTTTTTTTGTTAAAGACACGTGTTGAAATATATAGTGGTAATCCAGAATACGCCTATAATACGTAAATACGGGTAAAATGGGTATTTAAGTATTATAGGCGTATTCTCCAATGAGGAAAAACCCATGTATACTGGTACACTTCTGTACACTTCTGGTACACTTGTGTATGCTCTAGTCAATATCCGATTTTTTTTTATTATTTAAATTGGTAATAAACGAATGTGAAAGAAAGTAACTGTGACTTCATCTTTATTTTTAAGTAGATTAGCAACGTTATCCTTGTATATTTTTTCAGATGTTAGATTCCGATGGTAGTGTATGTAAGATGGTTTGTAACTCAGATTTTCCTGGAGTTTCTCGACTGATTCTATATATAAATGTGTATATCTTTGTTATCTTAATTGAGCTCAAAGTAAACATTGATTAAGTGTTTTTTCTACGAAATAGAAAAAATTGAAGAGCGTACCTCCTCTACCTAGAGGAGACCTACCTAGTAATGATAGGTTTATCGGTACACAGATGCTCTGTGGACTTGCATTACTATACTGTGTTCAGTTTTGTGTAGTTACCAAGAAGATATAGAATAAGAAGGATATATCGAATAAGTAGCCTTCATTTTCCTCATTCATTCATACTTAGCACACTTACAACTATTGATATACATAGTAGATATATAGTAGGCATAATTAAAACCACTGAATAGACACTAGATGCTATTGAACGTTTATGAATAAGGAGTTCAATATACTATATTCCAAAAATGCACGCTTGCACGTGTATTACGTATCTATAAAAATACATATTTATATTGTTACAATGAAGTTGTTTATCGGTAATGGACGTAGGAACGGGGATAAACCAGAGGGCGTCAGATGAGTCACAACATTGGGCACGTCTTTGCTCCGTGGAATTCCTTCATTGTCATTCCCCGATAACGGACTTGGCTCATTTTCAACACATGGGGCCGCTAAAAGATATGTCGGTTTCGCTTTGTACTATTTAACTTGCTAAAAGCAGTGATTGCCTAGAGGTTGAAATTCGGACAATCGGTGGGTTCGAAGTTTTAAACCGAGGCACGCACCGCTGACATGTTTTTACTTAAAATTGTGCATATTAAAAACAAGTTATCAATCGCCTAAATGGTGAAAAAAGCACATTAAATCATAAACACATTACAAGGACACTTACAAGTCTAATAATTCTTTAACAAATAAATTTAACGCTGTTTTGTCTAGAAGTCTAGTAATGCGCACTTGGCTAGCCCAGTGCACTGTGTCCATACGAGGTGTATGGCGACAGTCAGTCACTCTGAGAGGCGCCCCGTACCAGGCAGTGGGACAGCTATGGATTAACGACGACTATTTTACTTATTTATGGTTTTTGTTACACTTTGACTCTTTCAGTGGCGTCAACTGTGAGTAGATAGCAGAACTCAGATTTTAAATCTCTTACGTTCCTAGAAATATCTCTTTAATAAACGTTAAATCTTCCTTGTCTTATCATTTTTTTCCAATTGTAATTAATAGGTCAGCTTATAACTACGAATCAAATATGATAGCTACGCATGACTCAACATTACTTGTGATTCTACGCGATCTGGGTTTACTTTGGGAGGATCAAATTCTACAGAGACGGAATATTTGTTACCAACTTCAAATTAGTAGGTACTAATTATGTTGACATGTGTTTAATCTTTGATATTAGTACCTAGATAATCGTTTAATTATAGGTCTTCAGTCATTGCACTGTTCCAGATGAGTCAAGATATTGAGGCAAATGGAGGGACTGGTGCAATATACATGGTGAGTCAGTATTACATAGGTAATACGGGATTTTAGAGCGGTGACATTACTTATATGAATAAATCTACATAAATCTTTTATTTATCTACCCTACTCTACCTACAGGTGAACCCAGGTATAAAAAGTTCTTTATCATTTAAGTCTCTGAATGCAAAAAGTCGTCATACATTATTATACTAAAATAACATAAATGACATAGCATTGATTGGACTTTAAAAGTAAGACAAATTTGCCTACCTGAGTATTATTTTGAAATCCTATATTAATCGACGTAATGTAACTTATATATTTATCGGTATTATAAAAAAATGATGAAGTTTTAATTATATTTTGTTTTGGCGAATAAAATAAACGCATAGCAAAATCAATGATAAAGGGCATAATATTCTTGTTATTCCTTCCAAGCCTGTTTACAGCAGGGATGCTGCCTTTAATATTAAACGGTCACTGCGGCTCATACCTTTAATGAAGAATATTATGTATCTTAAGATAAAGGTTCTTACTTTTACAGGATTCTTATTTGAAGCTTATCAAAAATGCTTCCCGTTCCATGTATTTCTCCTTTGGATTATGTTGGCATGGCTTATATAAGTATGATGATTAGAAGCAAGTAGACGTGACGATGGTGAATTCAATCGACGAGCGAAGCAGTTGCTATCTGCCGTCGAGTATTTCTGCCAACGTTAATTATTTTACACTGTTTATCTGGCCTGTCAAACCTGTTTTATTTATTATTTTTATATAAAAGAAAATAGTAATATGACGACGTGTGAATGAGGTGTACAAGGTACGGTTACAATATTTATTACGTTTAAAATACTCTTACTATACAAATAAGTATACTTTGAAGTATAAAATGGATGAATTTATATAATATTTTATGAAGTGTACCTTAAAATATGTGTTGTCTGCGTGCATTTTAGTTTAAAAAAATGTTTTTTAATTCAAAGAAACATATGCTTGCTAAGAGAGTTTAAATGAACGTCTTTGGGTAACGACGGTTTTAGTTACGTAGTGCGAGGTCACAAAATGTGTTTACATGCCGTGGGGGTCATGCTATAAAATATTCGTACTATACAAAGTATACATGAAATGAAAAGATTGAAAAACACTGAGCTACTATAGAGTTATTGCATTAAATAAAAACAGGAAATTCAAATGAAATTAACGCATGTACGGAATACTAGTGCGGATGATGGATTCGCACTTGACCTCTTTTTACAACTGCGTGATATCGAGTATCTCTATGATAGGCGATATTGCTCCTTTTGCTGATTTAATAAAACTTGCGAAGATAAAGAGAAGGCCATTCCATGTATTTACAATTTTATGATAACATCACACACACACACACGCACACACGCTTTCTACACTCATAGCCCCACACTAGGATTTTCTCCTGTGTCATGGGTACCATGGACACACAAGGACGAATACACAAACACCCAGACCCAGAACAGAAACCTAAACTCATCATTTAGATTTCTGTCTGGCCGGGGATCGAACCCGAGACCCACTGCGTGTCAGACCGGTATGGTGACCGCTCCGCCACGCGGGTCGTCAAACATCACATCTAAACAGTGCAAATTATAGCATTGATTATGGGTAAAAGAACTATTTTCTATATTACATTCTAAAGCCACATTCATGTATGAATTTGAAAGTGAAAACCTTCGTGGTTTGTCTCAGGGAACACCACATCCATTTCTGTTCCATAACAACAGTGTTCAACACTGTTGTGTTGTAACTTACGCGAGTTACAACTTAGACCTTAGGGGTGGCGATGCATAAAAATGCGCAACGCTTATAAACCCTCAGATATAAGATTACAGCTCTTTATGACTGTAACTCTATCCATGGTCGACTGTGGTCAATTACCACCAGGTGGACTGCATGCACGTTTGATACTTCTGTATTATAATTAAGTGGCATTATTACCTTATAATTATTATATGGGACAATGACATTATAGGATAATGTGATGTGTAGAATAAAAGCGTGTTAATAAAGGAAAAAAATAAAATAAGTACACCATCGGGGACCCTCTGAGAACCAAGTTTCTAGAAATAATAAACATTTTGAAGGTGGTAAAAAAATTATCTATATTTCTTTCATTTTAGACATACCGATTTCTTTATAACAATTTAAACCTTTTAAATTTTAATACTTAAAGATTTTTTTTAACAATTTAAAAAGTAAAATATATATTTCGTCTAATTTTGTACTACATTTTTTTTTATTTCCGTTCAGCCCTTGAACTTAAAACCTCCTTAACTCAGTTAATTTTGATCGGAGAAAAAAAGTAATTGAACCTTTTTGTTGTAAAATATTAAGCTCTTTAAATTTTTATTGCATCTTTTTTGTCTCAATTTTACCGTTTTCGAGTAATTGCGATAAAAGACTTTTGTATTTTTTTCCAACCCTTGCCGGGGGTTGCAGACACTAAAACCTTTACCTGGGTAAAAATCCAGTTCAAAGATTCGGTACATACATACAACCCAAGCTTATAATTTATATATTTATATGTATTATATATATGTTGAACTGGATTTTTACCCACTTTGATACATCGGATTAAGTTGAAACTTTGCAAGGACCGAAGACAATACAATATTCATATTAAATAGGGGGTGAAAGTTTGTATGAAAGTTCCCCAATTTAGATGCAAGCTCTATGTAACTTAGTATTTGAATTTGCGTTTTAATTTAATAGAACACATATTTCACCGTTTCTGGAATGAAAAAGGTGGTGAAAATGGGATTTCAAGTTTGCTTGCAACTCCGCCAATTTTGATGCAAACTGAATGTGACTTAGTATTTGGGTTTTTGACTAGAGAAGCTGTTTTACATGTTTTTACATTTTATGCGCTAAAAGTATATTTTCTCTACTATAAAATTATTATCGATATTTTTTAGTCAAAAAGAAAAAATAAATAATTGTTTAAAAACTAAGAAAAACACGCTTTTGTAACTAGTTCAACTAAAAAGTAGAAAATAAATAATAGTTGAAAAAACATAAAAAACACGCTTTTGAAACAAGCTGAACTAAAAAATCGAAAATAATTTTCTTTAAGTTAAAAAATAGAGCGATAACAAAAAAATATTTTTATCGTAAAAAGCGTGGGGGTGTTTGTGAGATATTTTATAATGAAAATAATAACCAACACCCCACGCATTTTTACGATAAAAATATTTTTTTATCGCTCTATTTTTTAACTTATAGAAAATCATTTTCGATTTTTGAGTTCAGCTTGTTACAAAAGCGTGTTTTTTAAGTTTTTTAAACTATTATTTATTCACTCACTAAAGTAATCACACAAGTACCTATGCACTTTAAGATTGATAAGTTATCTTAAATTGTTGATGGACTAGTAAATCCTCTAACAAAGACAAAGTATAGGCTTTGTCACTTTATTATCAATAACGGTCAGTGAATTAAGTGTTTGGACTAGATTCAAACAAAGAAAATTTGTTTATTGCTATTATTATTTTTACTTCATATCACAGCTGGAATTTGTGTTTATTTTTTTCATTTCTACGATTCTATTCATCCCTATTCGTTTTAATATGAAGTTTGGAATATTTACAGAAATGGCTAATTAGTGATAATGTTTATATTATTTTCTATGTAGCGACCCGCGTGGCGGAGCGGTCACAATACTGGTCTGCCACGCATTGGGTCCCGGGTTCGATCCCCGGCCAGACAGACATCTGAATGATGAGTTTATATTTCTGTTCCGGGTCTGGGTGTTTGTTTATTCGTCTTTGTGTGCCCATGGCACCCGCGACACAGGAGAAAATCCTATTGTAGGGCTATGAGTGTAAAAAGCGTTTATGTTTTTTATGTTCTATTTTATCTTTTGTTACATCGAATAAATTGATATTTGCCTTTCTTTATAAAGAAAAAGGAATATACTTAATAACGAATACTTAAATGTTCGTTTTTAAGTGTTTTAAAGAAACAATAAACATAAACAGGCAGCTTAGATTTTTTTTTTCCGAAATTTACACAGTTGTACAAGTTTTTTCAGAGATTTACGTGTTACTCGTAAATGTAGAGCAAACCTACGTGATGCAGTGTCAGACTATGACCATCTCATGTTCCGATCAAGGTTGTGCATCTGTATGTGTGTGTGTGTAGCATGTGAAGCATAGGATACACCTCATATAAAATTTCATTAAGGTAGATTGCATTTATATGTAATGGTCTTTCCAAGCTAATAAGCTCGCAAGGCACCTGATCACTACCATCGATGGACTTATATCACCAGCATCGAATGAACAGGACTATCACCTAAGATTCATCCCTGATGCATTGCTGCTCCATATCACAAAGTTGGAACCCATGCTGGTAGATATATCTTCCAAGATTTTTTAATCAAAACGTACTTACGTACCCCCACCCCACTGATATAACGTAAAAATTAGAAACAGGGTTAAGTGGCAAACGAAGCAGAAAACATTCTATCACCATCATCCAATTTAGGATCACATACTAATGTTTTTTTTTTCTTTTTAGTTTATTGTAGTGTCTATATCTTATGTAATAGATTTGCATCTATTGGGCACATTTAGAAGTAAACAGGATTCTTTTAATCAAAGAGGAATACTATATTAAGAAATATTAGAAGTAAGTCATTGAACTCATAATTATATTTTGACTAATAACTTTAACAGATTTGTACGTAATTAGAATAATGTTCATTGTTTTAAATATTTGCTAATTATAATTTATGTAATGTCTTCAGATAATTATATGAACAAAACGACGTTAAACGAGTTTTAATGAGGTTTGGTCTCATTACACTAATTAAATAATTTTCTTGCAAATATAATTTTTGTCTTATAATGAAAATTACGCGGAAAATACTTCACAGTTTCGAAGGCCCTACTTCGAAACTGTGAAGTGTTTTCCGCCTCACTTACCACCGCTTCTGGACGTCTATTCTCTAAAAGGCAAGAAGACAAAGTTGTTCTGTAATATTAACTTTTTTAAGAATATAATAATGTGTAGACACATTGGAACACACATACACAGTTATATGTACTTCTATGATACAAAGAACAACAGACATGGAGTGAAAAGTGGACATCTGCTTATATTTAGACGTATCTCATAAAGTTGCTTGTGTTTACGACTCGAGAAAATATGTAATTATAATGAGTCATGCGTGAACTGCATTAGCATGTATCTAGGTAAATTGCTTAGAGTGAATTGTCGATTGCTGCACTCTGCGTAGTTCGTACACGTAGACATAAAAACAGATTTCCTTTTCAGTACATAGCTCATGATCGGACAAAGGAAGGCGATAATTATTAGTAGTGGACAAAAATAGTCGTGCAGCCGGGCCCTGGGCCAGGTGACGTCAGCGCGCCAGGGCCGCGGCGGGGCAAGACGGGCCCCGCGCCAGTGTCGCGCGCGCCGTCGGTCCGGCCGCACGCCGCTAGTCCGTAGCCACCGCCGCCTCCGCCTCCGAGCATCAGCGCGCCTGCACCCTCCACCACGTCTCCGCCGTACCCAACGTCGCCGGTGAGTACACCCACCCCTTTCACCGCGACACCCAACACCACTTGTGATTCGAGTGCCCGTTGCAACATGCCATCCGATGCAGATTTCACTTCAGCTCCGGCGTCGGGCTCTCGCGTACCCCGCGACGGTTCACTTCTTGTCCCGAGAATTTCATTAATTAATATTTGCTAACAGACTAGGTTTCTCGTATTAACACGGAGAAGCGTGGCAACCTTGGCGCATCGTGCAATGCAGCGGGGACCTTGCAAGTCACGCGTCACAGTAACCTCGCCTCACGCCGTGCTCGTACTGCCGCTGTGACGTCTCGCGATCTAAGTCGACCTCGGTTCGTCATCGATGGACGTCATCCATCGCCAGACGTGAAATCTCGCGATCGAATAGGCATCGCTCAAGTGAGCAATGAACGTGAAACTCGACTCCGCGGGCGTACCGCGAGTTTCACTCGATAGTAACTCGGTGCCGGGACATGTTGATAGACGTGTTATAGAGCGAACACAAACAGCTGACCGACAGTCGACGTATTTCTTATTGCAGACAAAAAATAAGACACGGTCACTCAAGGACGGTCAACAACTATCGAGTGCTATTTCCCGTTTAACGGAGCGCTAAAGTGACACACAAATGACGTGCAAACGACGCAGGTCGTTATCGGAATTAATTGTAATTGAACGCGGATAATTAGTGGACGCATCGGTTCGTCGATTATACTGTATTTTGGACGTGAACGTTTATGAACTGAGGCCCTTACAGCGTTTCCAGTACTGGAAAAACACGCCATACTCGTATCGCGTGTTGTGGCCACTATCAGCTGAGCGATGCGGTGGGCGCTCGCCAACACGGTTAGTCATCATTGTTTACGCGACTATCGTCCTTACGTCAACGATGCAATGTTTATAATAGTACGAACTCGATTAGAACCTCACCGAAACACGTCAACAGATACAAACAGTACTACGTAATTTCGCTATAAATGTAGAGTAGAGTATTTATTGCTACACAGCATTTAAAAAAATAATACTTTTTCTGCTACTAGATATTCATTTGATTAAAAATTCTTAGAACAAGATAATTTGAAATATTTTCATTTAATTCTTTGAACTGTAATGAAATACCTTCAAATTAATTATTTAGTTTGAATTGTTTTATTGTTGTTTTTTTATGATTTGACTTTTTAGACTTTATGATTTAAAAAGTAATGAAGATCAGATGTCAAAATAGTAGAGTATACTTTACCGTAATTTTTATACGATTATTTATGTTTAATAATTGATTGACTATCATTACAAATCCTACATACATTTAAATTCTATGAATGCAATCGCATAATTTATATTCACCTGTAGGTATTCGGATTTATAATTGTATGCATAATGTTGAGAATAACCTCTAAAACTTCTCTAGAAACACATTTTACCTCACGCTGGCATTGATCGTGGTTCACAAACCGGTAGGCCGGTTACCCTTCGCCGAACATCACAAATGTCTGCCTTTAAATTCAAATATATATCTTTCTACATGCCTTGTGAATACATTAATATATTAGGTATTATTGCAACACAATTTGAAATTTCTCACGATACTTATTCTCACGTATAGATTCTTACACGGCTCTTCCGAAGGGTTTGCCATCTCCATACAAATTATTAAAATAACAGATGATTTGTATGACACCGCTTATATTTTCAAAAAGCTAGTTTAGTGGACTGATTAAGTAATTAGTTGAAGTTAGTGGATAAGTTATTGTTATCTTGAATCAATATTTAGTCTTATTTCACTAGAATCCATTTGTTTTCCCACAAGTTATCTAAATGTATGTTAGCTTTTTTAAACAAAGATGAATCCGCGGGGCACAGCTACTTAAGAATAAATTTATCAGCTTAGCTCGAAACTATAACAACAACTTGGCCTTAAATTATCTCATCATATCTTCTCAGATAACTTCCTGTTTTCGATTATCTGATAACAACATTGTGTTTTTTGCCAATGTTGATAGTTTTAATAGTTTTTACTATAAATGTTTAAGTGTATGACTATCGATTATTATTCATATTATATACCCACTTATATATTTTTTACGAATTATATATTTAGATATTTTTATAGAACCATGAATAAAATAAATATTATTTTACACTTTTCAGAATAATATGGTAAGAAAATACGAAAGAATGAGTGGTCGCCAGTCCTGGAGTGAAGAGGACATGGCGAAAGCCGTGTCCGCAGTAGTGTCCGGCAAGATGGGCTACAAGCTGGCCGCCAGGACTTTCCACATCCCGCGCTCCACGTTGCAACGGAGAGCCAGCAAGATCCGCTACCAGCAACCCGACGACCCCAAACCACTCATGGGACACTATAGGAGGGTATTCACTGATAGCCAAGAGAAAGACTTAGTAGGGTACATAAAGAGCATGGAGAAATTCTTTATGGGAGTCTCCAGGCGTGATATCCGGGAGCTAGCTTTCCAATACGCCGAAGACAACCATCTGAACCATCCTTTTGATGTCAACACCCGAATGGCCGGCGAGGACTGGGTCAGGAACTTCTTAAAAAGAAATCCGGAGCTCCTTCATAAATCAGAAAAGGAGTACGACTTGGAACCGGTGAACTTCGACCAGTTCTACCACTTCATGTGTCAAATGTCCTGATGACGATTTACGAGTTACGTCTGTAGCTGGAATAGTTGCGTTCGTGAACCCACCCGAAGAGAGCCTCACGGTCAAAGTATACATTTTGATCCCATCTGCAAATGATACCTACAAAAACTATAATATGACCAAGTATGTAAATGATAATTATTAAAAACGAATGTAACGTTAAAAATAATTTGTAACTAAAGACATTTTATATACAACGAGCAAAGCTCAAAATTTTTGTACCGTTGTTTGTTCTATATTTTTAAGTAGGTGTTTCGTATTGTCTACTTAATTGTAAACAATTAAGTACTTATAACATTATTTTTTCGGTTATTCTTGTTTATAGTTTAAATTCTGTTATTTAATAATAAATGCTAAATTAAGGGCTGTGATTGCAAAGAATGGTTTATAAATAGGAGAACATATCACGCTGAGGAGAGGGTGTACTTACCTAGGAAAATGATTCTGTTTCTTAAAAATGTATCTAGTGCAATGTTCTTTATAAAGTTGCTCATTATATAGTAATAAGTTTTAAATCATAGATTTAATTCGAACTTATATGTTGTCGAAATTATAGTAAACGCTTGTTTAATCACATGAATCATAATTTTTCCAAATAATTATGACAACTTCTTAATACTTCTTATACCACATGAAGTGTCATTACGAGTAAAATATTGGCTTTTATGCATTTCTAGAATTATTTGCATATTTACTTAATAAATAAAATGACATAGGTATTTAATTCTTGTGTGAAAACTCAAGACGTTACTTATATGTAAATGTTTATTCTCATTTATACACAATTGAATATGATACTAGCACTGAATTATTACGTCAAAATTTTAAAGCCGATGTACCATGGTAGACCGTTGGTACGATTACGTTGGTTAGATTTAAATCTATGGTTTCTATATAAAACACATGCACATGGCTGGTATTAAAAAGGTGTTCATGTGTTCATTTTAAGTACTTTAAAAACTTGTCAACATGCACCAAGTGTATGGTTAAAGCAGTTCAGTTATTCAAGATGACCTAATTATGTTAATGTCTTCGGGATACTGAACGATTTGTTTGTACCGCTACATGTTGCAATTGAAAATAACGAATCGAAACATTCGTCTCACATTTAGATAATTTTATTATTCAATAGTTATTTAATTAGTT
Organism: Cecropterus lyciades; assembly: GCA_002930495.1. Lineage (NCBI taxonomy): Eukaryota > Metazoa > Arthropoda > Insecta > Lepidoptera > Hesperiidae > Cecropterus > Cecropterus lyciades. Next base: position 280,021 of record MOOZ01000341.1, read on the forward strand.
TGTACGGGGTGCGAAAAAAATACCTAAGGATTGTGATATTGGTGATCGGTGATAGTAGGTGGATTATCCTATAATTTTTTAATAAAAAATACCATATTCGGAATACAAAAATATGTTATAGATATATTTTTCTAATTTTAATTCAAAATTAATATTAGACTTGTTAGAGGCGCATATTTATCGTTCTATACTTTACAACGAAAATGTCTTCATAAAATATAAGACGCAAGTGCGCAGAGTAGGATTTGCTCATATAATGCGCTGTAACGTCTGTTTAACATTAAATTACCTACAAAGTTGTTACCTGATTTAAGATTGATCTCTTAAACTTAGTTTTTACGTGGTACCTATTGAATGCTTGTTGCTTAGGGAAATGCAATATAGGAGTGTTGGTTTTATTAAAATTTACGTTTTGGGAATAATGTTACGAGAATGCCAAACATTGTTAATTTTATTTTGAGATCTATATTTAATTTTAGTTTGGTTAAGTACTTAATAAGTTTCATTCACTAAATAAATTAAAGAAAATGGCGTAACTTTTTTATTAAGTTTCCCACATATTTATTATAGATATATTGATAAATTTAAATAAAATTAAGTACCTGTCTCCCGAGAAGCTATATTTTTATAATACAGTGACCACTGTTGTTGATGGACATCTGTAATCAACCCAGAAAGGTTAAGATCCTATCTGAGGTTCTCCACACATGCATTGCTAACCAAGAAGACTAAATTGAAATGCTGGATAATCAATACGTCATCCTTCAAACACACTCAGACCAATCAGCGCTTAATACATACTGCTGTAATTAGACATAAATAAATGTTGCGATGGTACCTGGAATCGAACCAACATAAGTTCCACCCCCTTGAACACGACGCGATTATAATTATTTATCCGTGAATAAAGCCGCGAGCTTGATATCGTACTGTGAGAAGAAAAGAGACCTAATGCGAAATTTGTATTTTATGAAAATAATAAAAAAAAAATGTGTTCGTATTTTAGGGAATTTCTTTAAGGACGCTGTTTATTGACCTTTACTAGCACAAAATAACCAGTTATTAGTTCGCCAGACAACTAGACTACAGATTAAGAACAGTTTCTAGTATCTAACTTAATTTGCGCATATTTTGAGTTCGGCCCTTTTCGTTCCGTTCAGTGCCCAAGACAAGTTTTAGGACTGTTCGAAATTCAGTTTTGACGCTCCATTAAAATGTAAATAATTTTTGACACCTGTCACCATCTCTGAAATTTGACAACCCAAAAAGAATTCTGCCGTCCCCAAAATGTGCCGCTCAAGGACATAAGTACCTATAGTTTTAAAACTTCAAAGAAAAACAAATTTTGACGCCCCCAAAGACGTGCTTGAGGCGCCCTCTGGGAATTGGCACCTGGAATAGCCGCTCCATTCACTATTGCAAGGTCAGCCCAGACTGAGCTATATACAGTTTCTTTTGTTTTTGAGGCGGAAACTTTCAAAAGATACCCTACGCAGTGGGATCAACGCCAGGTTATATGGGATTTTTACTGCACCAAAAACCCCCCTGCTGGCCGTCCTTTACGCTGCAAAGTGGACTCCAGGATCTCT
>MOOZ01000341.1:282140-292269 GCA_002930495.1 Cecropterus lyciades
CCAAAAACCCCCCTGCTGGTCGTCCTCTACGCTGCAAAGTGGACTCCAGGATCTCTAAAGGAACGCAACCAGAGTCCTCTGAGCGCGTTGCCCCATCGGGCCTTACCAAGGTGAGCGGCTGGGCCCTTGCCGCCTGCAACTCCGGAAGCATCTTTTTAGTCGCCTTTTAGACAGGGGATACCTGTCCTATTCTGATCCCGTAACTACAGGGATGGAGCGATATATAACTACATATATTTTAAAATGATTTCATTTCCTTATAAAGAAGATATCTTATTCATCCGTAAAATAAAATTGTCTTGTATTTAACCCACGATATAAAAAAACTACAATGAATGTCAAGTTGAGACGTTACAAAATTGGTAGTACTTGACCCGGAGTGCACAAAGCCTGAGTTAAAGGCCATTAGAAACCATTCTTGTGTGAACAAACGATCCTCAGTTCTTTGATAAATAATAAATAAGTCATATAGACATAATTTGACAATCCATGTGACATGTGACAGTACCTTCTTACATGCAGAAAGGTCCGGGTTTGATGCTCAGACTGTTTTTTACTATGAAACATTTTAATGACGATGTTACATCACGTTTATTAATTTATAACTTTACAAACTAAATGGCACCTTAACTACTCTCACTATCGTGGATGGATCTTTTAGTTCTTTTGCAATAACCAATAATAGATAGGTACCCTACCGGAGATCAATCACCGATGAGGTGTTCTGTCTAAGGACTAAATTTAAACACTAAGGACTAAAATTAAAGCATGATAATATAGTCTCTGATTAACGTAACCCAAACAATAATGGAGCAAGAAACGACTTTTTAAATAATGACAGGTATAGACGTGGCTGTGTGGTTGTGCGTGGCCACTGTAGGCACGTCATGGAGATTAAGTACAAAACAATAACAGAAGTTTGTTAACATCTTTAACGATATTACAGAAAGATATGTACTTTTTTAAAATGTCGTTGTTATACGAATATACTTTTTATAGTATGGAAGTAGCAAACGAGCATCATTACGATGCAGACCATCCACCTGATGGTAAGTAACTACGCCGCCTACGGATATCTGTAATTAACCCTAGGTAAGATCAGTCTCACCTAAGGTTTGTCACAGATGCGTTGCAACCCTGAGGACTAAGAAAGTATGCCTCGGAAAAGTACGTCTCCACTCTTCAGGCCAGAACACAGCAGCACCACACACATACTAAAACATTTACGCTGCTTTGCTCGCCTGGGTCACGATTACCACGGTAAAGAGCATCCTATGTGTAAATCCAGACCGTGAATTAACTGTGTGCCAAATATTATCCATGTCTTATCAGTAATCTTTGGGTGAAATAGTAACAAAGATCCATCCTCACAACCTTTCACCTTTTGCAGATTTTACACGAAGTGCGCTTAAGTTTTGTACTAATAAAATATTAAAGACAAGAATAAACTGTGGAGAGATATGACCACTACATAAATTACAATGACTCATAAAACGTCACCGACTCATAAATACAGGATACGTTCTTTATGAAAGGCTTGGAATGAACTCTACAATTATGCCGTAAAATGGTCTCGTCAAATACGAGATAATCACTAACCCTCCTTTATTTTAAATTTGAATCGGCACGTTACTAAATAGTGTCACACAGACTTTGCAACATCATGCCGTTCTTATCTTATAAACCATACATGAACATAGATACAGCAATAAAACATTTAAAATTAAAAAGCTCCCGACTCTCCCGACTCTTCTACCAACAAGAAACATTTAAAAGGCAAAAAAGAATGGGTCATATTAAGGCTAATCTCCATAATTATATTAGCTATAAGTTGTTTAAGAATTAGATATTTTTTTCAGATGGTCCTAGTCGTAACATCAGATTGGCGACCCATATTACTGAATTACCATTCTGTGTTAAATTTTGTTAGAATCCGTGATTTTATTACGATTAAGGAAACATACATAAATATCATTTATACGGATAAAATTTACGGTATCACTCGGAAAAGATCTGATAATTTCCAAACACCTGATCAATCTTAAAAGAATTAACTCATTGTCTTTAACATACTTAAGAGTACTCTGAAATGGATACTTTAATAATATTAAAGAAACATTCAAATTGGTACATCCATTTCAGAGCTACGGTTTCACAGACAGATAGACAGACATCAAACTTATCATACGTCTCTTGTTGCGTCATAAGGTCATAAATGATTTGTAAAAAACAGAATTAATAACTATGGAATTTCTTAGAACCATCACATCTAATTTAAAAGCGTTACTTCATAAAGCAATTAGCCCCAGTGTTTCAAAGCGTCGTGCTACATCTTCAAAGAAAGCTTCGCAAAGAATTCTCGCAATGATATTTCCTTCAGAGGAACGGAATGTATTTTATTTGTATTTATATCATTTAAAAGCCAATGTAGAAGGCGAGGACGAGCGCAAGAAATAAAACATAAGTTGAAAGCCTGTTAGATTTTAAGAAATACCTTCCTTTTAAGGTAATAGGGTGCGCGAGAAATGTCGTAGCTACATTTAATTTTGTCTTCAGTGACTTGATTAAATATGAAGGCAAAAATGTCTCGCCTTTAGAGACATACATTTTTTATTATCTTATTTCTTTCAAGAAATTAAACGAACTATTTTAATTAACAAGCTCTTTTTAAAATTTAATAACAAATAAGTACACTATACTTGCAATTCTTTCGTTTTTGTTTTTTTTGTTTAGGGTAAAGATAAAAATGATATTTATTCTACATTTTACGAAACCATCTTTGGAAAACCGCTTCGGATCCAAGTGACAGAAACTTATCTTTCGTTAACAATGTGATTAAGGATAGTAATATCAGTCACCACGATATAATGGCATACTCACATAGCTTAATGATTTGTTCTTCTCTCCATGGTTATTGATGATCTATAATTTATTGCACGTTCTGTACGTAGACTATATTATTTCATAACGTAGCATTTTTTAAATTAAACAATCATTTATACAGTAATGTCTTTAAGCATTGTGTAATTTTACTATTTTTAAAAGAAAGTTATATAAAATAACGGTATTATAAAATAACGGTATATAAAATAACGGTAAAAGAAAGTTATATAAGTACGGATAACATAGACAAGCAAAAAATTAAGATTAACAGTTAAATCTGCACTTAAATAGAAGCAACGTCTTACAAAAATTAGTAAACACACAGTAGCAAAACACAATTCAATGGACTCATTTGTAAAATTGATCTGTTTCTTCTGCGCGGAATGAGAAAAACATCGACACTTTATTTTCAGTAAACGCTTTTCCAATATTCCCAGTACTTAGGTACAAGGCGAGGTTTTACGTCGACGCTGTAATACTTGGAGCAAGTTGTACAGAGCAGACTTAAGCCTTCACAACGGACTCTGAAAGTGGAAAACTGAGACGACTTTATTTTCTTGCATCATTTTTATGGAGCTATTTAGATTAGGTACTTGTTTATTGCTTTGAAACAGTTCTCTCTGCTGATATTACTTTTTTCTTTTGTTCTGAACATACCCAGTAGGCTGGCTTTCCATTATGGTACACGATATACTCTACCTACCTACAATGGTAAGTATATACATTGTAGGTACATAGGTAGAGTATTATAAAAAGTGGAGCTTACTATTTATTACACAGATTGAATCTTAATTTCTTTAGAGCTTAAATTGCATGACTTTAAAATTAATTTAAGAGAAATTGTTGGGGAAAAACAGAAACTAAAAGTAAATATACTTACTACGATAAGTGAGACGCTTCCAACAAAATAACATTTGCCACATTATGATGTAATTCAATGAATTCATAATCATGAGGGGAAAATTAATCAAAATCAATGATTATCCTTCTTCTTACTTCTCCGTAGTCGGGTGTAATTAAGGTTATAGAACAATTGAAAAATAGAGGCAAAATTATGAATTGTTTCATGCCTAATAACTTGCCTAATAACTCTGTGTCCTGGTTATATTGTTACTACAAAACTGATGATCTATCTATGTATTTAGCAGAACTTTTCTACATAACGTTGATTACAAATGTTGGAACTTAACATGTTGTATGCTCGTCGAAATATATTGGTTACTATCAACCCATTCAGTTACATAGTATTCGCTTTGCCAATGGAACATCTAAGCCAGTAACGTAGTTTTCATAGATTTGCTGAGATCTTTAGAATTCCAGCAAAACACATTACTGTAATACACTATTCATATACCCGGGTTTATCACATTATTGGTGACTTTTAAAATCTTTTGAGTATTTGAAAGATTAAAACCTATGTAACAATCGTGAAAGAAGCGATTACCACGGCTAATACATATGATAATTGATACACAAAGCTTAATAACGTCGGGCGCGGTAATTGGATGGGTGCTAGTGACCAAATCTTGCACGGTCCCATGCTTCAGAGGACATGTTAATCAGTCTATCCCTATTGCTATCATAGTGAACCGTTATAAGCAAGTATCTCACACCTATTGGCCATTAAAACGTAAGTTACTCTACCAACCCGCATTTGAGTACTATTTCTCAGTTATAGACAATTGGCCAATAATGAGACATAAAAAAGTTGCAACCAGTATTGTGAAATCTCTAGTACATGGCGTATTTGTGACAATTTAAAGAACCTCCAATAAAACTGAAGTTAATTAAACTAAACTTACTGAACTGTAAACTTACAGTACACCGTACAGTTTTAGTGCGTATACTCACAATTTCAGTTCTGTATAGCGTATAGTTTCAGTACTTTCTGCACTGTGCTGTATAGAAACTGATTAGAAATGTCATCTTGTTTTGTAAAAGCGAAGTCTCTCAGGCACAAGTTGCAACTTGCCTCGTTATTTACTTAAGAACTCCGGGCAATCCAATTAAACTGCGTTATCTAGCTCAAAGGAACTTAGCGTTTCGAGAGGAAGCGCCGATCTCAAAGGGACAAGTCTGCTATTAAACAATATTATGTATACGGAATGTGTTTATTTACTTTAATAACATTTTTTTTTGATGGTAGCAAACCACTAACGTAGTACCACAGCAAGACAGTAGAGCCTTTCATGGTTCGATAGAGGACCAATTACTCCCACAAGTATTTCTGTCTTGTTGTAGCAGTGCTAAGCATTGTTGTGTTCCAGTTTGAATAGTGTGGTAAAAGAGAGATACATATGAGGTATTCCAGCTTAGTTCTTAATAATGTTGTTATAGCCTTGACTGCATGTTCGTTTGCCACTTCTATAAATTATAAAATGAAAGACATATACTTAGAATTCATAAAAAAGGTATATATACACTTAGAACCTAATACACGACCTACCTATTACTACCTGCAAGCGATGAAAGAGAATATTGAAGACTAATTAAAACGACGGCTCTTAATCTGTCTTAACACATCTATAAATAAGAGGAAAATGTTTTAAAAACAAGTTTTTACTTCAATGCACTGAAAAGAAAAAAAAATTAGAAGTCTAACCAACCATTTTAATGCATTATACAATTTTATAGCATACTAGCTGAGCTCGCGGTTTCACCCGCGTTAAAAAGAAATGTAACGTGACATACATAAACATTATGCATGCAGCGGAAGCTCTCATTAGAAAAACAAACAAACAAACAAACTCTTCTGCTTTATAATATTAGTATAGATAAAAGCTTGTAGCGAGAATAAGTCCAGAGACTGTACCTACAGAAATATGTAATCTTCCATTTTTAATGACGGTCATCTTAGTTTGTTTTTTTATCATACGCCATAAAGAAAATATTATTCTATGATATGAAAATAGTATTATATAAGTTAAGCCCCTTCATTTGATACCCATAATGGGTGGGTTGAACGAAAAATATGTAATCTTCAATTTTTTATAACGGCCATCTTGGATTTAATTTTTTTCGTAGTGTATTCTACAAGTTAAGATTTTTCATTTTATACTCATACTGGATGGGTTGTACAAAAATATGTAATCCGCTATTTTTTGCGGCGGCCATTTTGCATTAACAACAATATTGATGAAATATAATTGCATTGTCATCAGAACTTAAGGTGTGTTCCAAATTTCAGCTCAAAGCTCAGACACTGAGAAGTTGTTTAAATTCAGCTTGCAAGATTTGACCTAAACATACTTACATATATTGTTAGTTAAATAAATGCTTTTAATATAGTAGCGCTACATTGCCACTGTAAACAGCTGGCAACTGGTGGTAGGCAACGTTGCAACCAAACCAAAGTTACTCAACCTTCTTTGCTTTTATATTGAAACAATAAACAGAAGTCGGTAAAATACAAAGAGTATATTTAATTGACAAATTATTTAAATTTTCATTTTTTTTTATGAGATTGAAGTAACAAACCAGCATGCTCTCCACCTGATAATATATGGTCAATGCCAACCACAAACACCTGTAGAACTTTTTATAGAACAGGGGATTTATCTAAGTCAATCAAACATTTATTGCATCTACCAGGACTGAGGTGGCCGCCTCATAGGATAATGAACTGACAACCACGCACTTCCACAGAAACGCAAAAACCGCTTTACACTAGAAATACTCGTAGGAATAGCGGTGGTACCTCCCCGGATAAAACGTACTTATTGTACCATGCAAATTCTATTCTCACGTCACCAATGTTTACTGAATACATTAATTTAAATATAAATTTGTTCATTATTTACAGTAATACGTCAAGGCAATCCAATTACATTGCTTTTGCTACTTCAAAGGAGCGTCTCAGAGCTCACGTCGCATTGTAAACACGCCTCTTAGAACTGCCAAGAACTGCGACCGACTTAAAATGAACTAGCATTCAATTATTCAGCCCTTCATTATAGGTATGCATATAATACCTATTCAGATGTATTCCATGTTACATTGGATATCACGCGTATATCAGGAACTATCTTTTATCCACCACTTCGTACGAGCCGAATTTAATGGAAACGAATACAATGATTTAAACTCCACTAAACTGCTTTGTGAGTGGAATATGAAGCAAAACGTTTTTTACTACGTGTCTACATCATTAAATGAAACTTTTGTTCAGATTTCACGGTTCCAGCTTAAATAGTTTTGATTAGTAAATTCGGGGATGATTAGTTAAAAGTAAATATCGTTTCACCTTAAAATTTCATTCAAACTAAATATATATAGAGTTTTTTTCAGTCAGTGAAGAGTCGATAACAAGATGGAGAAAAAAATAAAGTCTGATTAAAGAAACTATTGCATTGATTTTAAGTTAAGAAACTGAATAAAAAGAAAAAACAAGTAGAATAATTCAGTAGTAGCTTGGCAATATGAACCTGATTATTTAGTCAAAAAATCTCTCAATATCACTAAATAAGTTGTATGTAATTTATGTATTTTTGATTTTGAACTGCATCTATAATAAAATAAAAGACTGCATTTTATTTAATAATTTAAGTAAATAAGTCCATTTTCCTCAATACATATCACCCAAATATATTATATTCTACTGTCTTAATTGATTTAGTAACTTAAGATATTGTTTATAAAATAATTCAAGTGGATCCAATTACACTTAACAAGGGAGCCTAATACTGTATCAAAGTTTACGAGACACCGCTTTGTAAGACGCCTCTTGGTGTTGCCAACAACAAAAGAAGGGAATTACGTTACAAGTTACTATAACAATCATTAATAATCATGAACAAGTCTAAAGTCAATAACGATAAGGAATATTCCAACTCCACGCCTCATTTATTACTTTCATGCAGAACCCTTTGAAAATGTAGCAAGAATGAACGTATTAGGTACTACATTTGGGAGTTTTACGCGCACCATTTTAAAAAAATTATGTAAATCGTGTCACAAATAATAACGTCTTATAACAGAAAAGCTTATCTTAAACCAGTTATTTAACTTAAATAAGTTATGGTCTTGTCTTTCCTACGAAAGCACGAATTGCAATTTTATTTTTTTACCTGTACATTTCTTAATCATAAATACTTGTTTTAGCTATTTGCATTTTTACTGTTTGCAATTCCTAGAATATTGGAAATAACGAATATAGGAAATCCTTGTTGCTAATAATTATAAACTATGGCAAAAATGGCCCCTTTAATTTTTCCATTTTCATGGAAATAAACGTCATATATTTTAGGAAGCAATGTGAACCTGCAACTCACTACAGCCTTATCTTAATGAGATGATACTTTGAAAAAGGGGTTGAGCCGTTTCAAGATGAATGAAACTTGAACAGCGTTCACGACATTATCAAAATTAAAATAAAAAAAACTATCTGTAATGTTTTAGTATCACACAACTACTCTAAGAAAATTTCTCATCACAGAAATCACAAGCAAACAGTACAGTATCTATAAACAAATCTATAAATATAGTTTTCTTAAGGACCCGACGACAATCCAATTACGTTACTCGCGATCTCAAAGACGTCTCCGAGCTCGCTTTGTGAGAGCACCTCTCGTTACCAACATGAACAAAGTCTTCAATTATATCATGAATCAGGTATCACATTATTATTATAGACAAAAGACGGTATATCAACAACAAGGGTTTCTATTTTATTAATCAGGTATTACCTTACAGTTTATTCGTATTCACAAAATTAATTATCCTATTATGGAACAATGTATTCGTTTTTGTACACTTCTTTTATGTATAATAAAGTTCCTATTGAAATCAGAAATTTGTCAATCAATTAGTTCAAAACATTGATTAGAATTTGCCGTAAAGCGAATTATAAAATTTCTGATTACTACCAGACAAAACAACTTGGGACTGAACAATACAATAATGTATTTCCATAATTATTAAATGTCAAAGTGTAGCGTATCTTGCCAAACACGCCTCTAGTTTAATCAAATATTAGGCAAGATACTGAAGATAGCTTTTATTACTCATGTAAAAATCAATAGGGATATATATAGATATAGAAAGGAACAAGAGAAACACGCTGAGTTTCTTGCCAGATCTTCAAGTTGGGATCGTGTTTCGATCCGGTGGCAGTATAAAAAAAAATTTAACTTATAATTTGTATGTGCGAGCGTAGACTCTTTATTTTGTAAAATAAAGATATTTTATTTCATTTAATTTGATTTCAAGTATGGGCAAAAAGCGTTACGTCATAAACCAAGATTTGTATAACGATGCTGTCTTTTAATAGTTTTAAAGTTTAGTTGTAGTACCAAATTCTTATTATAAGATGGAAATACCAAACACCTCATGATAAGTGGCAATTGCCGCTAATAAACATATGTTATAAACGCCATACAAGATTAGAATATTACCTGAGGTCGGTCACAGATGCGTTGTTACCCCAGAAGGATAAGTTTGATCGCCTAGGATAAGTATGATAAATATGAATACAGGATATAGCTAATTACCAATTCTAGTTGGCCTTTTATCCATTATAAATTTGTGATCAATAAAAATAAGTAAATAATTAGAATATTAGTGTATATAATAATACTAAAATGTGATAAAGATAACAATAAGCTTAAGTTACATAAACTAAGTATTCGACTGCTATGATGCCCACAAATACATGTACATTTACATTTGATAACATCGTGTATTGTAAGCACAATCTATTCCTGTCCAACTGGGACAACAACAGCTACATTTTCATTAAACTTAAGGCATGTACTGAATAGAGACTTCTGTCATTATTTACTTTTAACCCGGGGCAATCCAATTACATTGCAATCGCATTTGAGCTATCAAAGGAGCTTTTCAAACCTCACGGCGAGTTCGCTTTATAAGAGCGCCTCTCAAAACTACCTCCGAACTCCATGGAAACTAACGACGGCTATTATTGATTCGTCGTATTGAAAATATCTGTTCATGTTTTGAAATTAGAGTAGCAACGCTGTTAACTTGATGGTAAGTGGGAAGCCACCCCTACAACATTATCCTATTCATCAACCTTTTTAGGTCCTCTGTAGGATGTAGGCCATTCTTAATAGATATTTTTATGCAATAGTCACAAATATTCAAATATTCAAACAAATATACAAATAGCCTAAAATGCGTGCTGGTATTCGCGTGGGTGTTGATGGTGCACAGGAAAGCACCGTCCATCTCGTAATGTTTTCCTTTAGTCGCCACTTATGACATCCATAGTAATGGAAGGAGTCGTAAC
>MOOZ01000341.1:292643-306747 GCA_002930495.1 Cecropterus lyciades
CAGTATCGTATATACTTCGATATGCATTTGGTAAAAAACTGTTATTTTGATATTACAAACAGACACTTCAATTTTATTTATATGTATAGATGTATAGATAATTTATATTTTGTACCTTAAGCTATCATAACTAGAATACAGCAAGTAAAACACAGAAATAGGTGCTACACCTAGTAGGCGGTGATATTGATATCATTTAAATTCCGATAGAACCATCATTTTCCTAAACATGACTAAACTGTATTTCCCAAAATTGTGTTGGTGTGACCAAACAAACTTCTAGTCAAAGTATGTTTGGTCAGTTGTATGTGGTTCGGTGATTTGTTTTACATTATTACAAAACGAAAGCCCCAACCCTTTGCCTAGTAAGCGACGGTAATGTTTATACAGCACTTTATTACGGCATGGACCCGCTCCAAATGAATGCAACTACATGGCGCTCTAGTTCACGTCAAAGGCTCCGAAATGTATTCACAAATAGACGACCGCCACAAGTTACGAACGCTCTCCGCGTGGGACTGAGCCTTCTAAAATAATTGCAAACATTATTAACGTCGAGCACTGCAAATATGCGACGCTCGTTTTGCTCGTCGTGTGTCGTTTGAGAATTCATTTCTGGAATGAAACTCATTTCTGAATTGTAAGGATGACGACATGCAAATATATAAAAATTCGCGGCTACGGTAAGCTTGCTGCATACATTTTAAAAGCATTCTGGAAAAGAATTTTTGAAGGGATCTTGTTACGTGCTTGTTTGTTATGTATCCATTTTTTCATACTCGGTGTGCTACGTACTTATGTGTTTGAGGTAATTGTTTGATCTTTGTCATACAAATAAAATGAGCAGCAAATTTTACCTACGAAATACTTCATCTACTACTACATTGAGTACGAAAAACCCCTCGTATCAAGATATCCCTACGACCAGCAGTGGACTTATCTAAAATTCACATGAACCATATTTGACACTAATTTTACATTAGGTAAGATTATCTCTCTTATGTAGGTAATGCTTAAGATTAATTAATTCTTATGTAAGTGGATTTATAGCATACAATAATAATTAATCAATCAAACTAATACAATACAACGTACAATGTTTATATTAATTGTATGTTTTACAAAATAAACATTTTAGTGTCATTAAGAGATAGCCTCCGCACCTATAGAACAAAACAGACAGAACAAAGTCTCTTCAGGACTAAACGTAAACAATATAGATGAAAATGTAGTTTGTTCTATTTGTTTTGAGGAAATAGTTTCGCTGTGGAACAATATTGAAACAAGGATTTGCAATTTAACTCGCAGTCCTTAGAACAACACATCTGTGATAAACTAAATTATCCATTAAGCTTATTGAGTTTTTTTTATGAAATGGATCAACATTTATAACTGTAACTGAAACGCGTGATGCGACTTAGGGATGCGACTACGGACTCATCACCGCCACAAAAATCTACCTAATAATAGCAGTGCTATGTTTTTGTTTGAAGAATGTGATAAGGGAAACATACTTATTTATTTATTTTTATTCACATATTACAAAAGTATGAGTCTTATAAAATAATTCTTATAGCCAATTACGGACTTTCATTTTTAGGTATACATATACATTCAACCGTAACTAAGTAAACGAGACGTTCCAACTTAGTCTTCACGGGTAGCATCTCATCATCTCTGGCCTATTTCAAGAAAGGCTTAAATTTTATCTGGGTTGACTACAGATCTCCATGAGCCCTACTGGCCACGTACCGTCAGGCGGTCTACAAACTTTTCGGCACTTCTATGTTATAAAACCATTTGAAAGTGATAGGATCAGTATGTTTCAACCGGGGAGGTAGCACCGTCACGCAGTACTTGTATTAGTTGGAAGGGAAGGGTAGAAAGTTGGGTGTGGATGCCGGCTGACTTTTATGAGGCGACCATCTCGAGTCCAGGAGTGGCAACACATCTACGATCCCCTTAACGTAGAGCCTCTCTACTATAATATGGTACCTGTTACAGATTTATAGTTCTCCACTTACCATCAAGTGTATTGCATGCTCACTATTTAAAAAAAAAACAGTTTTTCTTTTTAATGAAATATATTTATCAAGAAAATAAAAGCAGAGTATTGTATTATACAGGTACGTGTAATATGAATAGTGTGGAGGGAAGCAGTAAGGGTAGAAAATTAAACACGCCTTAAGCGCTCGTATATCCATCTCCGTTGAATAGTATTAACTTATGTAACGTATCTTTGAAAATTGCTTTTCCCCATTCGGGTAAAAAGGGTCGTAGCCTTTCTATACACGTACGCAAATTTTGGCACAACAAACTTACCGAACCGCCTCAACTTTTCCCAACGGCAAATAGGTACCTTTTGTACACAGAATAAATTTGGAACAGTGGAACTGTGTACACATTATACTATTATACATGTCGTATAATGGCAATAGTTAAATATACCTAATATTTAAGCTATAGTAGTGGCAAATGAGTTTGAACTCTACCTGATGTAAGTGGCAACTTCTTTCCTTGGAAATCTATAAAGAACCTCAGGATTACAAACCATCTTGTACTCGACTACGTTACGTTACTAATAAGGACTAAGCTGGGACGCCTCGTTTAAGTTTGTATTTCTTAGGACACTCATTACACCGGCACACAGCGACACTTAAGATGTGCGTTATTTGGTAAGGATAAGTGTGGCTGTGGTACCACAATAGCTTAAACCTTTGAAATATTGAAATTGCGATCTATTTCCTATAAAAAAGAACAACAAAACTTGTAACTCACAATCACCAATTGTAAGTGTAAAGTAAATAATTCGTTACTAAGTTCTGTATTAGTTTTGTAATTGTAACAAAAGCAATTATTGTCTGGGTAAAAAAATATTTATTAGATCTCTGTGTCGTTATTTTTTTTAATGTTGCTTACATTTGGCTACAAAGACAATAATAAATATTGTCGTATTTCTAAACCGTACCAGGTTATTTTGTTAGAATATTATAGGTGTATACTCGCATATAAAAATAATAATATAGGAAGCTATAATTCAATATAATGTGATATATTTATTTGCAAAAAAGAAAAACTGCTGAACGATGGTGTTAGCAAAAAATATTATTCGCGTTGTCGCAGCAACCCGCTCCTACAATGGATCTGCTTAATCTGCCATTTTTTATACAAACCTACTTTCCCGTTCAGAATTAAGTTTTTATTTAGACAGAAAATTAGTTTTAGTTCTTAATATATTTCTTTTTATTTTTACTTGGCCAATGATAACATTATTAAATCGTTAATTCTTACCATTAAGGGTAGTTTAGTTGTAAAGTTTGCTGTCATTATAACAGCTATTGAATAGTGTCGAATTTACTTTTAAATTATTTCATAAGCACCTACCGTGTAACGCTAGTACATATGTGTGTCGATAAAGAGCATACATCGAAAAAAGTAAGCAAATTGACTTTCGCACTAGATGTGATATTCTGGAACAAATAGGTCGCGTGCGTAGTGTTTTTCACATGTGAATGTTGGGAAATTGAAGGAAAAATCGGAAATGTCTCCTCTCCAACGCAGATGTGGGTCGATATCATTTTGCCATATATCAAAGCGGCGTCGCGTTATAAGCGCATACATTATTCCCGCTGGATTACACACCTGCCTCTACCGAAACTGTCAACTTTACTTTTTGTCTCCGCGACGCTGATACATTTTGTATTCCACCCTGGCACTAACGGGTGTTAAGGCTACGGTAACTTTTTCTTACTTTTGTTCAAGTAGTTAGGATAGGTATTAGAGTTACTTACGTATGTAAGAATGTAAATTTTCTTGAAAAGGTATACCTTATACCATATTTGTATGTTATTCAACAGCACTTGTTTATAATTGCCAGAGGATAAAGAAAGGAAGAAACAAAGGGAAACCACCAAATTGTCAAATGATTAAAAATATATTATAATCTACTTAGTTGTCGTCAAATCATTACTGTCCCCCTGCTGGGCATGGGTCTCCTCACAGAGAGAGGAGGCCAAAGTCCACCAAGTGTGAACTGGTAGACTTCAATTTTATTTTTCAAAGAACTCTCACAAGTGTAGGTTTGTGTTCTCACACGTATGATTTTAACCTCGGATAATAGAGATATCGAGTTTTAACCAGTAGGCTATCACCGCTCACCAACTATCTCATGGAAGTTAAATTAATAACTAACATGTTATGATATTAGAGATTATGATCTGCCTGCTACAATTATCATACACAATTATATGAGGCAGGTATAACAGGTTATATATTATAAAAATAATTTTAATTTATGCTAAACATTCATTAATCAAATGGGACAAATAAAATCCTTGTACCAATAATGCTCAGGATGAAACAAGCGAAAATCGTTATAGCCACTCAAAAAACAAAGGCCGCCGCAAAATAAATATTCATGTAAAGAAATGAAAAACATTTGAATGTGAATTCTATCATCCGATATTTAAATCTGGCAGCGGCGCGGTCGGGCGGGCGAGAAGTTCCTCGGGCGAGGGCTGTGCGGGGGCGGGCGGGGGCGGGCGGTTGGTAATTAGGCGGCCCGGCGGAGGCTGTATCGATCGGTGCGTCTCCTAGCAACGCGCGAGATGGCAGCACCGCCTGCCCTCGCACCGGGAACGAGGTTTTTGTTCGAGCTCACTCTAGGTGAGACCGTTTTGATGTAATCTATGAAGAGATGATTCAATTCGATTCGCCTATATCAGCAGGCGAGATTATGACGCCATTAGGAACCGAATGGTGCTTCGTGCCGGCTCAGTTAAATTGATTATATCAGGAGATCTTTAGTAAAACTGATTTTTATTGAACCCTGTAGGTGTTTACTGACGAACAAAGAAAAGAATGGAAATTTAATAAAGGCTCGGCATGGCAGCCCTCCAACTGGAGTCGACACGAACGCTGTGTAAACATAATTACGAAAATATTATGAAATGTACATATCTCGCTCATCCGCGGCAGTCGCTGGAAGGCACGCTTGGCGCTGTTGCTTGTTTTCCTTAATAACGCACAAATCTGCTCGTATTAGCGAACATTCACGGCGTCTTACATGGATTATTACATTATAGCTAACTGGAATAAGTTATTTACAAAATCTTACATATTGTTTCAGGTTTCACCGTAATATAAATACCTATACTTACTCTCAAGTATCACGTCGTCTTATAATTAAAGCCCATACAAATTAAGCTTATAGTTAGTATCACCTAATTTATGATAAAAGTGATTGCTTACGAAAGAAAAAAAACTTACGAAAGATTAAATAAGTGTCACTTTAACGTAGTCTATTAAAACTTTGTCTACCAATCAACTTCCATTGCAAGAAAGGTTATTGATAAAAATATTTGAACGTGTTGGTCACTAAAATGTAAGCAGCGACATTTCACGAAAGCATCGCTTGTAGTACGTATTTTTCAAAAGCTATGTCGGAGCAAAATGTAATAACGGCTGCACCACCCCTCCTCGAGTCGCCCTGCATTTTATCCCCGCATATTTCTACCGAGCTGCGCCCTACATTTCCTTGCAACTTTTCTCCCTATACAAAGAAAATAGAAATTATTGAGAGCATGCGTTACATTGTAGCGTAAAGCGAATTCTATACGAGACTAGAAAATGTAGTTCCAGACACTATATTAGAAATTGTTACGCTAAAATGGAAACTTCAAGCGGTGTATTAAAGAAATGTATGTAAAATACTACTACTAATACTTGTAGTATAAAAGAAAGAAAGAACAGTTTTGAAGGTGGTAGACCTTTTGGTGGTTCGACTCCGGATGCACCACCGTCACACCTATTTCTGCCTCATAACAGCAGTGTAATGCACTGTTGTGTTCTGGTCTGAAGGGTGTGGTAAGGGAGACATATTTTTCTGAGGCATTCCATCTTAGTCCTCAGGGGTAGCAACGCATCTGTGGCTAACCTGTGAGACTTTGATCTTATTTAGGATTGATTACAGATGTCCATGGGCGGCAATAGCTACTTCGTACTATAAAAAAAATAAACAATAAAATGTATTAGTATTCGCTCACTGGTTGAAATTCGACCTTAGTCATTATTAAAACTTTGAGGAAATCGTAGGAATTTACATGTTGTCACTTTTTTATTACAACACCAACGCTCATCAATAACTACGAAACAAAAAAAGGTAATAAGTTTACAATAAAAAAAGTGTGTGTGTATGCAAATAAATTGAATAATAATAAATAATAAAATATTTCTGAGCATAAAGAGTATAAAGACTTAAGCGCCAACAACTGCTTTCGTAACGCATTTTCGTTTCATTGAATTTCAAATCGCAACAATTCTAAAGAAGGTTCATTTCAAAAGTCCTGAACTGTGTTGCCTTTGCTTATTACATACTATTTTATTACGAATACATAATTGTGTTGGATTTTTTTAAACCGCCATTGCTATCCATTGATGGCAGCGGAGAACCGACACCGACGAAATTGCTCTCTGTAGTACAGAAGCGCGCCTCATGTTTAGCTACTAGCGGTCACTCATCCCAGCCCTGAGCTCCCAACATTGTTTATCTTTAGAAATAAATTGTTAAAATAATGCATCACGATTCCCAAAAAGAAAAATCAGTACACTCGGCTAATATAATAGTATAATTAAAAAAGAAACTCGTAGCTGTGTTTTTAATATCTAAGCTATAGCTACAAGTCAACCGTGGACTGCGTACAATTATATTTTCTCATGCATACCTTCTGATTTTTGAAGTTGATAATAAAGCTTTATAAAGCTACCCCTACCTTTCCATACGGTCTTTCCATCTGAGTAGATAATTGGCACATCAACTGAATTTTAGCCCGGATGGCGCACGGTTTCAAACGCTAATTAAAAATCCTCGGTCCCCGAGTCTGTCAATGCCTGTCTGCCCAACTAACGAGACCCCAACAAAGCTAATTACCAACTGAAATTGAATCTGCCAAATCATTTTCAACTCTACAATTTACGTATAACTACCAAGAACTTATAGCGTTTTTTTGTAAGATTGTAATAACAAAGGAGAACTCCACCTTATAGCAAGTGATCACTACCGCCCATGAAATCGAGCACAGGCGCCTTGCCCCTCTTGACGACTAAGGTGGTCGCCTTATATGTAAGTATATCGGCATCTATAACCTCCAATCAAAACGCAAAAACTGCTTGAAGAAATAAGTGTATCCACTGGCAATGAGGTACTAGTTAAACTATAATGGTTCTACCTTTCTTAAGTCCTCAATAAGTAGGTACTAATTTACCTACATATTTCTAAAGTGAAGCAGTTCTTTCTTTTGGTTGGAAGTGTGATTGCCGGCCCACGATCATATACTTTCTCTCCTATCTTAGTCCTCGGGAGTAGCAACACATCTATAAATGACTTCAAATCTATAATATTTGTAATATATGAAGTTTCTCAGCCAAGTCCATAGGCGGTAATGACCGTCATACTCGTTTGCTACTTGTAAATAAAAAAGAAAAACCTAATTCAACACAATTGCAATAGAACTGTAGTGATTACCGCAAAATAAATACATGCAACTCCTATATCGATATCGATATCGGGTAGTAAGTCTTGATTGACTATTGAGTAGTAGTTTTCAGAGGAAAACATAAATTCAATGAATGTGTCTCAAATAAGTCAGTAAATGTTTTTTATTGATTTCTATTTTTTGCATTGCAATTTGATTTCATGCACATTAAGAAAAAGAAAAATACTTCATTTACAATAAGTGTTATTATCGTAACTTTATTTGATAAAAGATTCAACGATAAAATCATAAAACACATTTAATGATAAGCCGAATCCTTTCATTGTCAGAATCGTTTCATTGTAAAAATAAACCATCGCATCGGTCCTTTGTCATGAGCATTCAGATTTGCAATTAGCCGCGGAAATTTAGTGCGATCCGATTTAGCCGAAGGGCTTTAACAACAAACACGATGGCTCTATCGAACAGTCGTCCGCTTCCAAAGTAATTACTACACATCAACGCTGTCGTGTGCACCCGCCAACATGGCCGAATGTACTTATTAAACGTGCACAAAGAGAAGGCAACCGGCAAACAGCCAGCGGGGCTCCCTCCGGCGCCGGGAATCAGGTGGCGGCAGAGGTGAAGCAATTGACAGCACGATACGATCCTAACTAAACCGCGTAAAACACGCAATATGGGGCCTTATCTGAGTGAATTTATCGTCCAAATTAGTGGCTCTACGGCTCGTCGATTCGACAGTCGTCCGCCGAGCGATCGTCGCGTTGCCAATAGTAACATCCGGGCAGCCCCGGCCGACCTCGAGCTATATCTAGGTAATATTTGTACAACCTACGCGCCCATAGATTATTATGTACAGCCCGGCGACATTCAAAACTGAACTATTGAAACTGTTAGGTACCTATATGAAGTCTGGGATTTATATCGAATGATAATTAATTGTATTTTTTTAAAGACAGAAATATGTTTCTGTGTTTCGTATGCTACGTGCTACGAAAGAAGAGGAATTTATAAATAATATTATAATTATCGCATACTATGGTTTAAAGTTTCAATCTACAATTGCTTAGAGTTAAAGATAAAGGTTTAATTGTTAACCTTATTTAACGTACATTTTACATGCCTTTAGAAAAGTTAAATTTTCCTGATATAATTCTTTTGTTTCACCATACACACATACTTCAAATTAATAACAAAGAACCTGTGTTTTTATCTGTAGATACACGATTTTAATTATGAATGATCCAACTTTACATAAAAGGAAAAGCTTTCCATTGCACCTTACGCGTATAATTTGAAGGGGATAATACACATAAAATAGGTCTGTCTAAACGTTTAACAAAGGACAACGCTGGGTGAACTCATTTCCCGGACCCATTATTTTACAAAGCGGACAGTCGGAAGACGTACTAAAGTCATATAGATGGACGTACAGCTTGCATTCGCTTTGTGGAGCTAAACTTGACTCAAATAATCTGAAATACGTAAGGCTACAAGGATGGGGATATGGAGGGAATAGACGTTTTCGGATATTCCAGAATAGTTAACTTTAATAGTACGACTGCGGGAACGGCTGAATGTTCTGGGAATATTGATATAATATTGTATGAATGTATCGAGTAGGTCCTTAAGATTCCTGAAAAATAAAATTGGAGAAAGATTTCCGTTTTGGCCACCTTTCGGCCATAAGAGAGGTGTCGGTCGAGACTTCCGCTTTGACCTCGGATCAGAATATGCCCTTCGGTGCGCTTCAGGAAAATACCACGATGACTTTAATACGAGGAGACCATCTTAGTCCTCAAGAGTGGCAATACATCTATGATTCAGGAAGGATTTTCTCTGTTACATATGGAGTTATGGTGGCAGTGACCACTTACCACCAGGTGGAGTGCGTACTCGTTTGCTACTTCTTTATTTTCAATATAATAATATTAAATTGGATAATCAATTATATATGACATTAAATAATAATAATAACAAAAAGACGTTTAATAAACAATATTCAATCAAGTTTACATCCTGCATCTCCTAGTAAATATACTCGTAGCTCGCAGTATTTCTCTTGCGCCGGGTTTCACGGCTCGTTTATAGCTCTTAATGACTACGGCAATACCTTGGAAATTAGGCTATTTGTATACCTTGTTTTACAAGAAGGTAAGGTACGCTTTGCGTTATGTTATATACTTGTATAGCTAAAAACAATTTCAAAACATTTTCACCCACTGTTATTCTAAAAGATAAGCAGTTAAATAGTTGTGTAGTAATATAACACTGAAAAAAGAAAACCAACGCAGTATTTTTTTATTCCATGAAAAATTTGATCCTAAATCAGGTTAGTATTTATACTAACCTTGGTTTACCAAGGTTCACGTAGTATATTTAATCAGTTAGTCTTAATTTTGTCACGTTGTTCGACGTACTTACTTCGTAGGGTGTTTCGAGGCTTATTTATTTACTTTCTTGCCTAAGCTGTTTTGCTGGTAGTCTTTTAAATCGTTAGAATGTCACTCAATCTGCTCGTAATAGTTAATCAAAGCTTAAAGATGTTTACAATTCGACAGCAATAATTGAAGTGCTCATAACGCGCGAAAATAATGAAAAACTATCATAAAATTTACATAGAAGATTTAACTAGAGACTTAATTTGACCATGTGCTACGCCGTTTACCTACATCCCGCTCTTCAAGGCTCATTTGCTGGCCTAAATGACTTAAATAATTCGCTGATTACGTATGGCAATTACAGTCACTGTTTTATACATTATGGAAGTATATTGTCACTATTCTAGTAAAATTGAAGATGAATAATCCTTACTGTGTGGTGTCGGTCTTGGATGCCATCAGCCCCTCTCTTCCCGTGGATGTCGTAGAAAGCGACTGAGGGACAAAATCCAGAAATTGGGCAGTAGCGTCCTCATGTGTAACAACCAGGGATGTTGCGGATACGGATTATTTCACATCTGCGGATGTGAATGCAGATGCGGATTTTTGAAGACTCACATCCGCGGATGCAGATGCGGATGCAGATGTCCAAATCTATGCGGAAGCCTCGCATTTGCGGATGCGGATGCGAATATTTGCAACATCTCTGATTTATTTATAAGAAATAAATGATGCACCACAACAAACGCGTTGTACCTTGTCACAATTTTTTCCGCTCTCATTGGTTATTGTCACGTCCGAATTCGCCCAATTTCTTTCTTGTCGCAATTTGTATTACATCTGCTTCCGCATGAATATCCGCATTGATTATTGCGGATGCGGATGCAGATGCAGATGTCAAAATCTATGCGAAAGGTACGCATTTGCGGATGCGGGTGTCAATATTAGCAACATCCCTGGTAACAACCACTGCTGTCATCAAGACGCATGTCTTTTAGCAAGAAGCCCCGTACAAAGTCTTAAACATTGAGGAAAGAAACGTAACTAAGGTAACCTATTTATTGTCTAGCAATCCAATACTTGTAATAAAATTTTAAACTGCAGTTATAGTACAACCTATATAGATACATTCGCTGTAAAGAGCGGGGAACGTGGCCCATAAAACCAGGAATAAAACTGGCATAACTTACCGAAGAACCGCCGTAGCCATTACGACGTACAAATAGCCTTGAAATCTAGCGCCAGTTGAGCAAGTTGAGGCACGCTGCCAAATCCTGGCCGTAAACTTGATTAAATATCACCTCCCAAATACTATAAAATTTACCGTCACCTAACATAATTGTACCACCGCCAAAACTGCCTGCTTTTCTGTCTTACATCAACAGGGTTTATACTGTTGTGTATTGGTGTAAAGAGTTAAAGCAAATATATATACATTATATATATTCTGTGAGACGTGACACAGACTTGTGTTCTTTGTTGTTTACAAGTGGTTAAAAATGTCAGTATTCTGGTTTCAATCTATGTCCCGTGATATACAAGATCTCAAGGGAAATTACATGAACTGCATAGACGGGAAAATTTGAATTGTACCACCGTATCAATCGCGGTCCTATGATAGTCTTAGCAATCCAATATAAATTCATAAATAAAAATTCGCCCACGTGCGAGTCGGACTCGCAGGCGAAGGGTTCCGTAGCAATATCAGTAAATAAAGTTGAACACTTTTCCAACTACAAACATAACCTTGTTTTTTATAGTATTGTGTACGAATTACAAAGTTATGTTATTCGGTTTTTGAAAAAGTGCTATAACTCAAAAAATGCCAACCGTATCTTGTTCGAACCAATTATCGTTGAAAGTTTTCCTTGACATCGACAATATATGTTTTATCCAGATTTTTCACTCTCTAAGTTTATAAGTTAGTGGGGAGGGCACACACATTGTACCGCTTTGAAAGGGCTCAAATAAACGACTTTGAAAAAAAAAATGATTTTAGAAACCTCACTAATTACTACCTTAAAAATACTTTTGTACACCAATTGGCGGATAAAGGTAGTGCGGGACCGTAACAAACGTAAACAGGAGACCCTGAATTGTAGTTGTAATATTGGTCTGGGGGTTAGTGGGTAACTTCAATTTTTTGTAACTTTTTGTAAGACTGAATATGACTGAGTAACCAAGATCATACAAAACAGGGGCTCTTATTGAAACTGTTCACAGAATTGTCCGTGAACGTGAATTGAACTGTTGCCACTTCTAAGAGCTAAAATAGTTGCCTCGTATGTGATTTATATCATTTATACTAACTTCTTCTTTTTCAGAGTTTTTACTCATGGTTACTTTGATTTGTAGTTTCTTTACTGTAACTTTCTTAGCTTGGGCTCCCCGGAGGAGGAAACTAATTCGCGGAGACCGTAGCATTGGTTCCCTCCTACCATGGCTAGACAGGTACTGCTATATCTATATGAAATAGATTACATGACGCTTCTTTAGTTAGACTGGTCAGTGATTTTACGGGTAACATACCGTCTACTATTAACATATAAAAGTTTAAAAAATATTGAGGTAAAAAGAACATATATATATTATTTTAAAATCCCTTGTTGTTTTTTGTTTTTATTAATTTTAATATCGTTACATTTTGTGGACCTTGAAATTCGTTTTTACCCTTCTATAAATGTGATTTACTGTTTTGGTGGGTCATGAGGGGGAGTACAAATCATAACCGGGCCACCACACACTAAAGTTTGGAAAACGCTGTTTTTTACGATTACCTACATAAAACATTATTATAGACGCTATAGAAACACAAAGCTGAGACTTCACGTCTAGTTACAATCAGATTGCGCTTCATATAACCCGTTATACTGCTACCAAGAAAGATACTGCTCATTTCTGTTCAGAATACCGTGCATTTTGAAGCCAATTTATCTTTATTCTTCAAATGACTCCAATACTGCAATTCGCTTGATATCTACTCATAAAGTACGTGCACATTCTCGGAATACCTTTCTTTGTTTCAACTTTGTGTTTTAGAATACTGAATGATTCGCACGCCTTCAAAGTAAAATAGGAGGATTCTTCTAATTTATTTATCAACATATTTGCTATTTTAGCAAATAAAGAGAAGATTATGAGAATTGAGCTACATGCAGTCTAATTTTACAGCAAGTAGTCAGTTAGGTACATCTTTCAATCCAGATTACACCACAATTGACATAGCTGCTGCCTGCTACAAGGCAATAAATGTAGCGATGATATCACCAGCATCGAACCTCGACCTCTAAACTACATATTACAATATATTCACCAATATGAAGCAGTTGCATTTATTTTATACATCCTAACCCTTATAGAGGAAAGTACCTATTAATAAGCTTCATAATCACTAAGTACCTGTGCACTTTTTGAATTTTGAATACTTTATTAATTATTATTCATACTTTTATATTATAAGCTTCATAATTACAAAATACTTGTGTATTTAGTGATTATGAAGCCTATTTATACGGTCTGTTTCATAAATCTGTCTTCATGAACTCATTTAGCAAATGATACAGGAGATGTCATGTCACCCTTTGTAACAGATATGTTCAGAAGATTAACGAAATGTATAATTTGATACTGTTCAATAATTCATTCTGTTTTTTTTATGATATACTTAGAAGTAGTAACAGAGCATGCAGCTCACCTGATAGTAAATGACAACTGCCCCCCCTCTGTAATCATACACAAATAATATTAGTGTGTTACCTGACGTTGGCTACAGATCCATTACTACACTTAAGTTGTTGGGATGCCTCTGATAAGTTCTGATCCCTTACCACATCCTTCAGACCAGAACACAAGATCCCTTAACTACAGCCTTCGAAATTATTCATGATAAAACATTGTAATTGTATTTCAATAAGAATCAAATACCAAAAAAAAAAATATGATAATACAAAAAATATGACAACCTTCTGATATTTTTCAATTAGAATTATGAAATCCTTGGATTGCAACGGCTCCAATGCTACTGCTACATATTTTCATCTAATAAAATCAGGAACAAGCATTTTTGTATATTACGCAGGGAATGTCAAAGAATTTTTACCATCCATGTCTAAGTGTGGCCGGATTATTTATCATAATTAAAAGGGCTAAGGTTTTATATTATTTTGCACCAGATTACCGCGGCTCCGTCTGTTTCGGTCACTTTTACCACGGTAATGAGTATCCCATGTG